>APFE030125440.1:47067-292358 GCA_000404065.3 Pinus taeda | reverse complement strand
TGAATTTCTTTGGCAAAAGCAATATCCATTGCTCTTTGGAAAGTGGCTCCTGCATTTTTTAAACCAAATGGCATTTTGACATATTTGAATGTTCCCCATGGGGTTGTGAATGCAGTTTTGTCCTGGTCATCAGGGTGACTAGAATTTGGTTGAAGCCTGAAAAGCCATCCAGCAAGGAAATCCTTGAGGCCCCTACTACTCTTTGCAAAATGTGGTCCATTTTAGGTAAGGGGTAGTTATCTTTTAATGATACCTGGTTGAGGTTTCTTAAATCCACACAGAGCCTAATTTCACCAGTTTTCTTCCTTGTGGGGACTATGTTTGAAATCCAATCAGAAAATCTGATTGGTGCTATTATGCCTGCTTTAAACATCTTTTGTACTTCTTGCTCCATTGCTGGGAGGAGCATAGGGTTGATTCTTCTGAGTTTTTGCTTGAAGGGCTTCTGATTTGGTTTGAGTGGGATTGTGTGTTGTATTACAGAGGTGTCATAGGACTTGAGGTCCTCATAACTCCATGCAAAGACATCCTGAAATTCTTTAAACAGATCAATGTACTTGGGTTTTTGATCAGGTGGTAATGCAGCTGATAGTTTTATGATTTTGGGCTTTTGGACTGTCCCTATGTTGTGTTCTTCAATGGTAGTATTTAGGGGTTCAATTTTTGGTTTATTGGGGACATCATTAGAATCAAACATGTCTTCTAATGGAGCTAAGCCTATGGGCAGAAGATTGTTCTTTAGCTGTATCATTTCGGTTTCATCCTCTGGTGTTTCTTCATGCTCAATTTGCTGGATCTCTTGAATGTCATTCTGATTGAAAATTGTAGGATTCACCATTTGGTAGGCTGTTTTGGATGAAAGTACTTGGTTGTTATGTCCATTGTGTATTTGTGATTGATTTTCTGACTGCAGTATTTGCGATTGACTTGCTGGCTCAATATCTATATTAAGGCCTGAAAATTCTTCCTGTAAATTCAGAAAGTTTTTGATTTGTGTATCATTGTCAAAAACTTGCCAGTCTTTTATGTTATTTGGGATTGATGGTCTGTGTTTTACCTCAGCTGTGAAACGGTGATGGGGTTCAAAGGGCAGTTTGCAAGTACTTGCAAACATGGCTAAGCTATGAGCATGCAGGTTTTGTGACCTAGGAACTTTAGTGACTTGGAAATCAGCAAAAGACTTAAGCAGCTCATTGGCAACAATTCTGTATGATCTGAGTCTATTATCTTTGGTAACAAAATTGCCCTTAACTTGTTGGATAACCAAGTCAGAATCCCCTAGGATTGATACTCTTGTAACTTGGAGGGATTTTACCAATTTGAGACCTAGTAGAAGGGCCTCATATTCAGCCATATTGTTGGTACATCTAAAGTTCAGTCTGTAAGCCCTACCCTCTGCATAACTGCTTTCTTTGTTGTGCACCCATATTCCTGCTCCTGCCCCTAGCTTGTTAACTGATCCATCAAATTCTAGGAACCATAGGGATTCCTTTTTTAGGGGGTTTTGAATAATGTCAGTGTGGCATGAGTTTGTAAGTTGGAGTATAGGCTGATCTTTTGGTTTGCTTTGCATGACTTCCTTCTCCCTTGGTGGGATTGTTTTGTTTTCTAGAGGGGCCCCTTTTTCATTATCTTGTTCCAATGTTGTGGTTTCACCGTTGCTTGTTTTGTGGTCCTGTATATTGGCATTGTTTGATTCAGTTAGTGTTTGGATATCAGGGTCTTTTTGTTCAGCAGTTTGATTTGTTTTGATTATTTCAGTTTTTTCCTTGGTGTTGCTTTTTCTAGTGTCATTGAAGAGGATGTATGAGTCTATGTCAGAGTGGACAGCATAAATGGGAAAGTTTTGGGGTTTCTCTGTACTACTGACCATGTACTTCATTAATGATTCTCTATACAACCTCTTGGGTTGACCAAAGACTGTAATAGTAGCATATGACATGTCTAGTTGAAGAGACCCTTGAAGCTTTGCTCCCCATGATCTTGACAGTAACATCCCATATTTGGGTGGAATGTCAGCAACAACCACGTCCATTAGGATGGTTTTGTTTGGATATTGGACTAAAGACACACATAGGTCTTTTATTAGGCCTAGACACTTGACTTGGCTAGAATCAAATGAAAAGAGGTCTTTGTATGGTCTAGTGATATCCAAATTTAACCTTTCCATTACAGATTTGGGCATTAGATTATGAGATGCACCGGAGTCAAACATTGCATTGTGTAATATTTTGTCATGCACCTGCAGGCTGACATAGAAGGGTAAGATTCCTGAATCTGCTAATTTTCCATCAACCTCAGGGCCGAAAAGCAATTCAGGGGTGTCATCCAATACATTGACGTTATCCACATTATCTTTGTTTTTGCTATAGGTGAGTTGCAGAGATCTTTGAATTTGCTGTTTATAAATCTCATTTTTGGCTAGCTCTGCCAGAGGTATGGTTATTTTCAATTTTCCAATTTCAGTTTCCAAATCAAAGGGTTTTTCTGTTTGTGTTTTGGTAGTATGGGTGAGCTTGCTTTCTTTATCAGTTAAGACTTGTTCTTGATTTTGAGGTTTATGATTGCTGATCACCTGTTGAGGCCCTTTGCTTGATTTAGGCTGTTCAACCGATGAGGTTGGTGAATTCAGTGACTCTTCAGTGATGTCTTCAATGGTTATTTCTTTTGTGGGTGAATCAGTTGTGTTATTTGGCTCCACTACTATGGCACTTTTAGGCTGTGTTTTGTCTTTTGTTTTCTCGGGTTGGGTTACATTTACAGTCCTACTTCTCAGCTTGTACTATTTATGAACCTCATAGACAGCAGTTTCATAGCCTTGTTTAAAATCAAATGATTCCCCTTTACTAGTGTGAAACTGTTTACTGTCCTCCTCATCTTGATCCTCTTGAGTCAAGAAGACTTGGTGCTTGTTGTCAAGCCCCATTAGGTGGATATGAGTGTCCTCTGTTTGTTCTTCTGATGTGGATGTTTCAGCATAGTTTTCTTGAAATGGTGGTCTTATTTCAGGGTCATTGCTGATTTTGCTCCCACTAGGATTTTGGTTTCTCCTAAAGTTTGTAGCCCTGTTAGGGTTGTTTGGTGGTGCTTCCCATGAGGATTTTCTTTCCACAGATTCTACCCTATCGCCTAACCTCTTCATACCAGAAATTATTGCATCCAATTTTTGGTCCAAGGCAGAGGTTTCTTCTTTGAAAACAACTCTCTTTTATGTTTTAGCCCTATTCCTTTTGGCAATCAGGTTTGCTTCAACTGTTACAGCAACTCTCTGAGCTTCTTCAAGGGTTTGAGGGGCTCTTTCTTTCAATTGGTAGGCCATATCTGGGTCAAATCCATCTGGGAATTTGTATAAGGCTAGATCTGGGGGAGGTCTTAAGTTTTGAGGTATAGCATTGTAAACATTGTTGAACCTAGCACAATATTCGAAAACAGTCTCTTGGGGACCTCTTCTTATCATGTCATATTCACCAAGTATGTGCAAAGGGTCTTTCTTTTTCTCCCATCTATTTGTAAAGGATTGATAGAGCTCATCAGGGGTAGTTATGCTGTTTGCAGGCAGAGATCTAAACCATGTTCTCACATCCCCTGTTAAGCTTTGGACAAATATTCTCATCCTTACAGTTTCATCATCAATCTCATAGTTTTCAAAATGATCTTGCATTCTCTTAGCATGCTGAATGGCAGAATAAGGTCCAGTGGAGTCAAAGTATGAGATTTTGGCCTGATAATCTTGAGGTAAGGCCACTGGATTGGCAGGCAATTGTAAAGGTGCATACCTGGCCATATTTGCTGGGTTCTGGAGGTTAATCAGAACAACTGGGATAAGGGGAACAACAGGTATCACAGGGGTAACAGGTATAGAGTGTATAACAGTGTGGGATGGAAGAACTTGTGTGGGAGAAGAAGGGATTAGTGGGGAACTTTGGGATGTTGAAGGGGAACTAGGGGAATTAGGGGTAGAACGGAATAGAACTTTGACAGGAGTGGGGATTGAGTCAGGAAGCTCTGGCTGTGGACTGATGTCAGCAAGTTGATCTTGTGTTTGCTGGTTCCTAACAAATTTGGGGATTGTATTGGGATTTTCGAATATAATGGGAGGGTTGGGGTCAGGATTATTCCTTGTGTACCTGAGATTCTTCTTGGGAGCCAGCTTCTCCTAAAGACTCTGTATATCTGTATAAGGTAAAAAGAGGTCTGAGTCAGCTCTGCCTTAGGCTACAGATGTTTGTATGGGAGCAGCTTAAAGGTGTCTTAACTGATATTCAGACTGTGAGTGCAATTTCTTTATAGATTTTCAGACCTTTAGATCCTGAAGAATCCCCAGTGGAGTCGCCATTTATGTTAACACCCAGGTTGTCCTCTTTGACTCCTAAGAGGATACGGCCGGGGTAACCACTAACCAGTCTTTGGGCTACAGCTCCTAGCCTAGCTGCAGTCAGAGAGGGCTCTCTCTATAAGTTTTTGTCACTGTTCTCAGTGAAGGTTTTAGGCTAGTTATGAGATGAGTTTTTGGTTGTTTTTGTGTGTTTGGTTGGGAGGATGCCTCTGTTTTCTTTAAAGTGTATCAGCAAGCAGAGTTAATCCATTGGGCAATGGAGTCTGGGATAGTTTTCTCTTGAGGTCTTGATCTTGGTGAGGGGAATAGCTAGAGGGCCTGTGTGCATGCCATGAAACAAACTGTAAATAGTGATAACGAGGTGACAACAACTTAGTAAAGAGCAGTTAAGAATTCTTTACTTAAGCTGGATATTACAAAGAGGCTTGTCATTTAGGAGCAATTGCTTGATTTCCTACAATAACAACATACTGTGATGACATAGTATTAAAGGTAGCAGCGAAGAATTACTCTTTAAATACTGTATCAGAAGAAAACATATAAGATAGTTTAGATTGAGTTCAGGGTAGCCAATGACTAAATCCTGAGACTATTCTTTCTCTTTACTACCTAGATTTTCAAATGTACAGAAAGACATGGAAAATATATGAGATGACAATGAACACAGGTGAAATAAAGAGCCATGAGGAAAACTTATTGAGCCACGCTATGCACAGGAATCCTGCAACTTTGAGCCACACACCATCAAGAGATCAAGAGACAAACATCTTTGAAGAAATCCCACTGTCCTTTGTATTAAGTACCTGCAAGTTTAGAATAACAGAGAAGATATGGAGAGAATTCTTACATCCGGAGTCGAACCCCTCTAAAAAAACGCGAGGGGGAATATATAGATGTTACAACATAAATTGAAAACATGGCATGGTCCAGATTAGACTGTTGGGCCATCCATCAAAATTGAGTTCTTATGAAAATTGAAACAGACATTGCCTTCCTAAGGAAATATGGGATCTTTGCATTATCAAAGCAGAGCATATTTGGACCTTTGATATCCAATCATGAAATATGAAACCTATTGGTATAGGTATCAAACAGACACTACCAAGATATGCTACATAAAACCATTTCTAATGAGAAAAAAAAAAACCTATCATATAGTGTCGACCATTCGACTCTTTGAATGACCTATATCTAATGATATATATCAAAACGATAAGCCAATGCACTTCCACCATAATACGATGACCTCTTCTCTGCCACCATTATATCCAGCGTAACATAATACGATAAGGCTGCAAAATATGTAATGTTTCATCTCAAGTTTTTGTTAAATTGCGTTACATAATTCCTTCAGAATACGATTTTCTCGAGGTCTCGCATAATAGTGATATTCCATATTTAACACACAACAATGTGCCATTATATGTCAAAATGACATCACCCTAGAGAATAATGACACACATCTACTGCTTGCACATTGATATAATAATGAAAATTGTTGACATAATAAACATTTTTTCATGAATCTCGACCATTAATATGATCGTTTTGACGATTATTATGAACGCTGCCAATGTTTTGCCAATGCATTGAAAGATGCCACCTAATATCAAATGTTAGCAATAAAGAGTGCATTAAACATTGGGAATGATATTATGTTGCAGTGAATGTTGTTGCCACTTTAATGTTGCTTGTAAGTAAGGGATTGTAGTGCTAGATATATATACGCTTAGCTATTGGCCCTCTCTCCATTTGTCCTCTGATAGTTGTGATGCATTACTTGTCATCTCTTAACATGCTCTTCATTTCTTTGTTGGTGTGAAAATAAAATCCTCTCTTCACAGCAAAGTTCCTCATACCACCTTTCCTATTAGCAACAGCCCACAGATCCCTGTACTTTTGTCTGAGATTGTACATTGACTTCCGCAAAAAACTTTATGAGGACTTTTGGAGAATTGGATTAACCGGTTTGGGTACATGAAATTATGAGTACGATGTCGAGTCACATCTAAATGGTGATGTTAAGAATAAGCATTGCTTTTGGAAGTTGGGATTTTCCAAAACATATCGATCCCACTACACCTGGTACAAAAGGTGTGGAATTGGATTCTTACGTTTATGAAAATGCACACCAGTCACAACACATCCTTCCCCTTCTCTGTTTTTTTTTAAGATTTACTGAAGCAAGACGTTATCCCGAAAGTATAAGTTGGTTAAAAAAATAATATAGTTGTATTATTCCAATTTCCTACGCAGTGAAGCATCCCCTGATATTTAGATAGCCACTTCCTTTGCTTGTGTTAAAAGATTCATGAATTTACAAGCGTCAAAATATTTGCAGTAAAAATCTTATGGTTTGCAAATTCATTTCCTTTTGCAGGTGCCTTGTATTTATAATATCAACATCATCAACTACTTTGACTCTTCTCATTGTCCATGTGGTAGATTCATCTTCACTTATATTAGAGATCTTTTATTTTGTTCTCTTCATCAAGATGTGCAAATACTTATTCAATAGAGTAATGGAATGGTTAAAGAGGAAAAAATGACTCATTGACATCTTGGTTTACCTAAAACGTTTTATTGCATATTTAAGACTTCAATTTGCATGGTATCCATAGATAGTTTTTGTATTTGTTATTAAAATTTAACAAACTCTATTGTCATAATCTTGAAGGAAAGGGTTTCTCTCCCCTTGAGGCTATGATAACATCATTTTGTTATTGAAGTCTCAAGTTGCTCCTTTTTCTTCCTCTTCAGGACCTTAGTTTTCTAGCTTTGTTGTTGTCTGTATCTCTTTTTGGCTTAATGTTTGGTCTGCTTGGAGTTGCTTCTACTTTCTGTCTCGAACTCTTTATAGGGTATTTTCCAGTTTGCATTCTTTGGATTTGTGTGTAAGATTGCTACATAAATATCACCTTATTTGACCAAGGTACCATGGAAATGGTGTGTGTACTATTGTGATATTCTTTGCATACAATTTATATTTAATGCCTCTATGTCCAAATGCATTGCACAAAAAGTATTAACCATGGAAGTGTTTTTATATCTGAAGTATGTTGTCTTTTATGTTTTCTTGTGTGAGGCAGACTTAGTGTTTGCTACATCTTATGCTGATTAAAATTATTTTTCTCTCTTACATTTTGTTGCTACCTGACCAGGTTCATGGCAAGAAAAACCTTTGATGTCTTTCAAGGGAGCAAGGAACCTCCTTTGAGATCTTCTAAATTTATTCATCTCATCTCTGGGAGGAAATGACGGTTTTGTAAGAATCATTTTCTTCCACTCATTATTTGTCTCTTGTTGTTTCTGCTTGGTTTTAGTTTCCTCTTTGTTATTCACTCTACATGTACCTTCCTCTAAACTGCTCTTTTCTTCTGATTCCTTCATAGATGCAATCTCCTCTCTTAGTTGCTCACACAACTTGTTATTTTCATCCAAATATCTATTGAAAAGTGTAACTTGGTTCAGTCTTCATAATGACATGAAATATGATTTTCTGTAATGATATGTAAATAAGAAAAAAAATGAAATTATTTTATTGAATTGCTTCATGGGTTTCATGAGCACAGATTTTGTTTTTAAGTCAAGGTTCCCATTGAGAGCCTTTATGATTTATTTTTCATGTAGTCATAAAATGTAAGAGTCATTTTCATGTAATGAAGTCATGTTACACGTTGTAAAAGGTCATCTTGTCTATGTAAAAGTGTCCTCCAAGAACTTGTCACCTAACCTCTTCAAGCCGAACTGCAACGATGAAGGAATATGATAGAAAAACTCGGCCTAATCTCCAGCTGTAAAGTTGGCCTAAATACCCACTGAAGACATGTATAAATAACCTAACTCATCCTCATTTGTAGATACACAATTCGGAGAATAAAGTGTGAAAGCAAGGCAGAAGAAAGTTACAAAGAGAGGATAGACTCCTAAGTCTAAGTGTTCCTCATAGAGGAAAAGGAATGTCCAAGGATGCTCCTAGAAATAGTCTCATTACGTAGATCTTTTCATTCTAAATCTACTACAACTTGAATGAGCTAAAACAGACCTCGGATGTAGAAGTTATCACAGAAAGAAGCTGCCCTTTATCCTTTGAAAGAAAAAGAGGCAAAATCTTCTAAAAATGGAAAAAAAAAACCTTATAAAGGGAAATCGCATCAGAGAGGGTCCAAGAGGAGGACTTAAAGTGGAGGCAGAAGAGACCCCCAATCATAGATCTCCGACATATCGGGTCGGAGGCAAGGATGAATGCAATGTTGGGACCCCGGGCGGAGATGATTGTGATATGCGATGAATCAGCGTCACCAATCAACATAATCCATAATCAATGGAAAGAACCTCGGGCAACGCAACTGCGAAATGCTGATGCAATATATCGCATCACAATATCGCATCGTGGTGATACAAAGGAGTAGGGCCGATATAATATGTGACTTGTGATAGCTGGACCCAATGGATTTTATAAATGCGGCTCTATAAATTTTGAGTTCTGATAAAAAGGGATTTGTCGGGATTTTCTATGTATTAATAAATTTCTGCTATAAAACTGAAATACAAAGGAAATGTGCCCAAAGCAATAAAAGCCAGACCAAAAAGATTTATAGACATAGCCTTATATTATTTGAGTTCCGTAATGAGTGGGATTTCGGGCGGGCCTCAGGTAGTAAGTTGTACTGGATGGGCTCTGCCCGATCCCATACACTGGCTGACACATGGCTTAGTGCTAGAGAGAGAAAACCACCTTTTCAGGAGGGTAATCTCCGTGCGCATAAGCCGCCTGAAATGAATATCAACCGTTGGATCAGAGATCACCCAGATTAATGGTCGTATTGCGATAGAGACCAAAGGCAGATCTGAAAGGATTATAGGGCAGATTCAATGACTTTTGAAGTCCGATAGAAAGAGTTTTGTGGGTTTTTTAGTGTTTTTAGTGTATTTCTCTATGTAAATAGAAAAGCATATTCCTGAAGATTTCAACCACACCAGTGGTCCTTCAGTTTAAAAGTAGGTGGCCACCATACCTGAAGGTGTTTTACAATGATTTTTTAACGCTCAGAGGGGATTTGAATGGATAGAGGCCAGGAGCTAGAGATCCCAAAAAAGGAGACGAACAAACAAGCACCGGTAGGCTTAAAAGCCACTCAATGTCAAAGATAGAGGAAGTAGTTGCTGAGACTAAGAAAAAGTAGAGAGCCAAAGCCAGAGCCGCAAACCAAAGCCAAGAGCCAGAGCCAGAGCCAGAGTCAGAAATCGTGAGAGCTTCAGAGCCAAGGATAAGATGGCATTCTAAGCCCATTGTGTTCTGTGTAAACTAGTGGAGTTTAGCATGGAGCTTGTAAAATAGCTGCTACCACAATCCCAGAGAGCCTAAATAAGTTGAATAGAGCTCAAGGAGATGTAGCCCAAGGGTTCTGGGTGAACTCCATATTACATTTCTATTTTGTGTGTTTGTTTTATTGTTGCATTATTCCACTCTGTTTCTGGGAAAACTAGTGTCTTTTCGATCTGCTAGCCCTCTAGGATTGGCAGATATCCTAGAAACAAACAATCAAAGCAATTTTGGATTTCCTCTATTTATGATAGATAAGAGAGAGGCAAAGGAACCAACCTGAATCTTCCGCTTGACTCCTTGCTTGATTTCTCTCCCCCTTGATAGAGCTTGCAACTCTTCTCCTACTTATCCCGCTTAGAAGGGAGAATTACAACCCAACTATCTCATCCAGCATCATCCTCCCAGCATCAAAGCCCTCTTCACCTCATGAAAAGGAAGATCACCCAACAGTGCAATGTTCTTTCTCAACCTCAAACTACCAGCACTTCGTTATAAATTACAAATTTCCAACCTCTATATCTCTCAGATGAGGGTTCCATTTATATATGTCTATAGGGGTGTGATTCATCTCTGGGTTTTTGATTAGTGTCATTCCACTTGTTGTTCTTGGTTCCACTTGGAGATTTCTTAGATCTCTTACTCATCCCTGGGCAAATTCAGAGAGGCAAGTGTCATAGGAGAAGTTTCTAGAAGATTCCATGAGCACTGACTTTGCAAATTGTCTCGAAAATTTGTCCATCCTCACTTATCACACCCCAAATAAGGGCTCTTGAGTATGCATCTCACCTGGCTAGTGTAGGAGTCGGTATGAATCGCACCCTGACAGTGGAGCAGTTAGTATGGTCTAGTTTTGGCCAGTTCTGAGTGGTTTTTCAGGTGGAACTTCTGGGAATGAAGTAATCAGTTGACCATGGTCCTTTAGGGTATGAAACAACACTTTTAGGGGTTAAAGAGCCCTTGGTTTATTGACATATAAGATTGGGGTTGCAGTGCCCAAATATGTCTATAACAGTTGCCCCCTAAATCATGAAGTTGTAAATCTTTTGATGTTGGGTGAAATGATTTATCATGAATTCGAGGTATTCGACCTGGAAGGTGACCTGTATAAGATATAATACAATACATCATCAAAATATAAATTTCCATGATCTAGCTGAGGCGGTCATTCCCATGCTCAACTTTATAAATTTATTTTTATGTACATAGAACAAATAATCGTCTGTTGTTGCAGACTGGTGATTATTTATATGTAGATTCATCATCCCTTAGCTTAGATGATCATCTGTGAAGCTTATGTGTACATTTGATGTCCTTATATTCCTGAATATATCGTAGCCTGGATGGATGAAACTAGATCCGGGGTCTTCAAACTTGTTTAATCTTCGCCTGATGTACAAGTCGATCCATGTGAAAAGATGTCCTGAAGTCGAACATAGATAAACATCGCCTGATTACCAGTTAATAATATAAGTTGTTAACAGATGCGAGAGGAATCACCGATAATGATAATGACCCTCAAGGTACTATAGTACAAATCACTTGTTGTGAATATATGATCCGATGTCGAACACCACACAAAATCTTTCAGTCGAAGGCCATTGATGTAAACCTGTCACCGGAAGTGAGAAACTTGCCATTGAGGCATGCAAGCTTCAAAGTACTAAAAGGGTTGTTTCTACGTCAACTTCTTGGATGATGAGTTGATGTCAACAAGAAGTGACCCATTGTAAGAGGGCCTTAATGTATGACACATCAATGACATGAAGCGAAGCAAATGATTTTCTGGAGGTGAAAAATGATATGACGATATAAGGTTCAGGAATGATAGTCATGGAAAATGGAGGGTGAAGGTATTGCAGTGGATGAGGAATTAACTGGATGTTGAATTCTACTAATGACTTCTCTTGAACATATTGGTGAAACTAAGATGGATTGGTAGCGTTAACCCCAAAAGATGGATGGTATGGAGGACCAATGGTGATATAACCAGTGAATGGAATAACTCAACTCGACTCAATCATGGTGATGGAGTGAAAGTGTCATGTTCAAGAGCGACTTGCTATCAATAAAATTCTTTAAGTTTTCTTCCATTTTTCCCCAGTCATTGCTGACCAGTACCTCTTTATTTTTGTCAAGCTTAAGGAGGATAACATATGCTTGTTTTATAATTTTCCCTTCGGGCAAACTTATCGATATGTTTTAGCGAGCCTAGCAACAATGAAACTCATTCTTGTCTGGGTGGACAAGTTTGTCACTATTGCTTTAATGAGTTTAATGACAAGGATAACTCAGTCCTTTCCATGTTTAGAGGGTTTGAAAATGGATGAAAAGGAAACTACAAAAGTTATTTTTCATAGCATAATCCCTTCAGTTTGAAAAATGATAAAATAATACGAAAGGGATGACTTTTCCAATCACTTTAACGAGCCAAAAAGGACAAGCGCTCGAACATTTTCATGAGATAATCCCTCAAGTCCAAAAAAGATTTAAAATGTATAGGAGGGATGCCACTTCCAATTACTTTAACGAGTTGGAAAGGACAATTGCTCGACAATATTTTCATATTTAATGAGTCTAAAAAGAGTTTAAAGGAGACTCTAAAAAGAGTTTAAAGGAGACTCGTTTTTTAGGAATGAGTGGCGTTTTAGGGTAGCATCTGGTTCTAGGTAAGCTTGGAACTTCTCAAAACATGGTGATGTGAAGAGGGTGGCTAACAAGACCACTCATCGCAGCTATTCCTCAAAATGGTAAACAATCAAGTGGGAGCATATGATCAACTAAAACAATGGAGGTGATGGCAAGAACACAACCAAGGTTCAAAATACTAATATTATGGTAATCATAAAGGTTATTTACCAAACGTGGGTTCATTTTTTAATGAGCTTGAACTCTAGGGGAACAAATGCTCAGTGGTGGGTTTATTTTTTAACAAGCTTGAACCTTGCGTTAACATTGCTCAGGGTGGTAGGTTTATTTTTTAATGAGCTTGAACCATACGACAACATTGCTCATAGCCTGATTCATTTTTTAATGAGCTTGAACTGTGGGATAACATATTCTCATAACCCAGTTCATTTTTTAATGAGCTTGAACTGTGGGATAACATACGCTCAGTTTCTTTTTATGTGAGCTAGAAATGACAAAATTGAAAAGCTAAAAAGCTAGAAAAACTAAAAATCTAAGGAACTACAGAGGTTAGGTAGGATGGCTTCATCAGTAGTTTAGACAAAAAACTTCCTTTTCTTCGTCCGGAGAGAAGAAAAAGGTGAATGGTGTGTTAGACCAATCACCTAACCTAAGAAGTTTAATGTTAAAAAGCTGAAAAGCTAAAAAACTAAAAAGCTAAAAAGCTAAAAAAAATGAAATTTGTCATTTTGAGTTTGCATAAAAAGGTTTGCATGCCCACAGGCATCGAGAAAAGGAGAGTTTCCAGTAACCATATGGAAATCACTGCGGTTAAGTAGGGTTCTTTTTGTTAGTGGTTAGAAAAAATAATTCCTTGGCTTTGTCCATCAAATAGACAAAGGTGAATGGTGTGAGATAACACTTCCAATCACATAACTTATAAGGAAACATATCTTTTCAGCTGGGTTCGTCTGCTAAAGCAGACAAGGGTGCATGCCCCTAAGCTTCGTTACATTCACCAGACTACTCGTGGTAATTAGGTGGATGGAATGAAGGTTGAAAATACATTCTCGATGAAAAAGGACCATTTAGGGATGATGTTTGACTTGAAGTTGTTCTTGAACTTGGAAACGAAAGCTGTTTAACAGTAAAAAAAATTCTTTTGTGCAGGAAACACATCACTCGAAAGAGTGTTGAGATAATATCTCTCATGTTGTAAACATAGTCATGCCCAAGGAGTAGATTATAATTTAACGGTCCTTGGACTACCATCACATTCAAGTGAATGGTTTTCTTTCTCAAAGTTATCAGTAACTTAGGAAGGATCTCTAATGGTCGATTGGTTCCTTTGTTAAAGCCTGACAAATTCTAAGTAACAGGCATAAGCGATGATGAACCAAGCACTTTCCAAGTAATTTAGGAAAGGATACTCAGTGATCCCCCTTCATCTACGATAGTACTAGACACGATCATTTTGTAAACTTGTAATATGATCCGGAATGGTACATTAGAAGGAAGGCGAGATCTTGCTAGTTGATTCCAATCTAAGGAAGTGACTAGACTGCTTGGAGGGGGTACCGAATAAATGTTTGAATCAACCCCTTGAGTAGCAGGAACTGGGGGATTCTCTTCCTATTGTGAAGGAACGAGTGGATTGCCCCCAAGCTCGTCGGACTCTAAAGTAACAAAAAGAATTTAAGCAATATTGTTCTCACTCTCTTTGGGGATGGTATCATCTGAAGGTGGATCTTCTGAAGGTAAAACTGGGTTGACTGCCATCTCGACCTATTGACTTTGGTCTAGTTTGGACTTACAAGATTCACTTTCAGCGATAAGTGCTTCGACCAGTGGTTGAGTTAAGTTAGTCAGATTTTCAACTAGTAAAGGACTTGGGAAGAGTTTCTTGTATCCAGGTGGAAGTCACTGTGCTAAAGTAGGACGATTATGCAAGACTCTTTTGGCCTCATCCAAAAAGGGACAACTGGGAAGGGTATGGTCCCCTTCACATAGTCTACATGGAGTTTTGACCTTTCTTTTATGTCCATGAACTTCACTATTACTAGTTGATGGTGTGTTGTCAATATGATCACTAGAGGTTGATGACACTAGATGGTGTGAACAGGGGGACCATTCTCTCAAGATCCAAGGGATGCACAAACATTATCGATGAAAATGGTCTCCCCTACGAATTATGCAAGGAAATCTGGGACATTTAGTGTGTGGATTTTCACCAGACGATTCATGGTTGGCCCCTTGCTTAACTGACTTCTTCTTCTTCTTCTCCTTCATTTTATTATTCTTCTTATCTAATTGGCTACTAATATCACTATTCTCACCAAGCGAAGAAGAAGAAGCGGAGGCAGAAACAAATGAAGAAGAAGGTGAAGGGTCAATTTTAGTATCAACTGGTTGCTGATTCGATTGTTGAGGAATCACAGTATTTTGAATGGCAGAGGTTGAGAATAGCCATACCAGCAGACCAATTGTGATTCCTGGAAGGGGCAATGTGGCCATATATGGAGCACCAATATTTCCCCAAGAAGAAAATGGACTAGGATTCCCCTCAAGAGGAATTCCATGATTGGTTGACTCCGTTATCTCAACCTAAGATCAATGAACGAATAGGGATGTTATTCTGAATTAAATGAATTTTAAAGACGCTTTGACACAACTTTTCTTTTTCAATTTTTAAGAGTCGAGAAAAAGCTAAAGATGACTCTAGTCCCCTTCTATTTTTAATGAGCCTGAAGTGACAAGTGCTCAGATGGACCTTTTCTTTTAAGGAGTTGAAAAGGAATGAAACTGACTACTCTAGAAATCTAGATAGAGGGATTACCAAACCAATCGCAAAATTGCAATATACGCCTTCGTGATAAATTAAAGAGAAATTACCAAGGACTTATGTACGATAGTTAATCTTCCCGAATGTTATGATCAGTGCATTGCGATTGATAGGGCGGTAGACATAGATTCCAATGGATAAAGGATGTAAGCCTATTGTGGTCTCCCAATATATACTCGACAGTATGGGGAGCACAAGTCTGTGCTAGCACTTGTTGTATCAAAGAGGAGGAATCACCCAACATTCGATGAAAATGATAATTAGTAGATTTTACGACGTCAGGACACGTCTCTAGCCTAGACCTCTAAATGTGTTGCGTTAGGTTCCAAAGCATTGTTAAGTTCATTGAAATTTATTTTAGAGTTGATCTTGTTTATAATTTTGCCTTTTAATGGTTCACCGCATGATGTAGATGTAAAATTCATAAATGCAATCTACAATGATAAAAAATCATTGCTTATTTTTAGCAATGAAAATCCTAGCTACCAAGGAAAGAAGATTATGATTCTTTCAAACAAAGAGCAAAGAACACACACTAAATGCACTTTTCCTAAATAATTTTTCGCACATAGTCTAAATGCAAATGCAAATGCATGTATTTGTTTTTCGTTGCCTTAATGTGAGGAATGCCAAAAAAGAGAACTAAGTATAGATCTAAAGAATTTCACTCAAAGCAACATTTCGAAAATTTCTTTTCAAAATGGAGAGGAAGACTAAACGACACTTTTCAATTCAAATAGAAATTGATTTCAACACTTCGAATAACAACAAATCAAATAAAGTACAAGACAAAAATTTCAATTGACTATTCGGAGAAGGAACACTTTACGACACTTCTCTCTTTAGACACAAAACGACAATGACGACACTCTTTGTACCAAAACAACAGATTGATTTAGGAAACTTTTCAACAAAGGATTGTAAATGATGGAAAAATACATAAAAAAATTTACTAATCATGATCAATGGAGGTTAAACAATGTAATGCAAGTAGGCTTCAGCAATGAGATATTGTTCATAAGCTGCAAAAAACAACTAAACAGAGATGAAAACAAAGTCTAACAAAAAACCCCAAATTTCAAGGAGAGAAATAGGATTACTCAGTCATCGCACCTATGCTTCATAGAAACAAGGATGCATCACACCTGCTACACTTGGTAAGTGTGATACATACTGGTTCACAGTGACAGATAATGCGATGGGCTAGGGAGTGCAACTGAGATGGGTTTTGGCTCAAATTTACAACTGATTTCAGTGAGTTAAGCTGAGCTATGATGGATAGTAAAGAGAAAAGTATAGGGGTATGATCTTGGGAGGTTACTGAGCTACCAAAAGGGCATATAGAATGCTTGTAAGTCAGATGTTCAATTCATAAACTAAACCAGAGATTGACTGAAGCATCATTCATCTACTTTGCAATTGTAGAGCAAGAGTAGTTTAAAGGCTATCTGTCTAACTTTAGGCTCTGTCTATAGTTTATAAAGAAAAAAACAACGAAAACAAAACAAAATATTCGATCCACAGTGAAGTCACCATTTCGTTTCTAGGAAAACTACTGTCATTTCGATCTGCTAACCCTCTAGGATTGGCAGCTGTCCTAGAAACAAACAATCAAAGCAATTTGGGATTTCCTCTATGTATGATAGATAAGAGAGAGGCAAAGTAACCAACCTGAATCTTTCGCTTGAATCCTTTCTTGATTTCTCTCCCCCTTGATAGAGCTTGCAACCCTTCTCCTACTTATCCCACTTAGAGAATACCTATAGAGACAAAGTAACAAAAGACCATCAAAGCATCTCGATCTATTATATCATAAAAATTGTAGAATCAGAAATACAATCAACATACAATGGCATTCACAAATAACAACATTCACAAATACATGATTGTATGGAGGAAAACTCAAAGAACTTTATTAAAATAGAAGGTAGAATTACAACCCAGCTATCTCATCCAGCATCATCCTCCCATCATCAAAGCCCTCTTCACCTCATGAAAAGCAAGATCACCCAATAATACAATGTTCTTTCTCAACCTCAAACTATCAGCACTTCCTTACAAATTACAAAATTCCAGCCTCTAGATCTCTAAGATGAGGGATCCATTTATAGATGTCTGCAACGGTGTGAGTCATCTCTGGGTTTTTGATTAGTATCATTCCACTTTTTATTCTTCGTTCCACTTGGACATTTCTTGGATCTCTTACTCATCCCTGGGCGAATTCAGAGAGGCAAGTGTCATAGGAGAAGTTTCTAGAAGATTCCATGAGCATCCACTTAGCAAACTATCTCAGACATTTGTCCATCCTCGCTCATCGCACCCCATAGAAGGCCTCTTCAGTATGCATCACACCTAGCTAGTGTAGGAGTCAGTATGCATCACACCCTAATAGTGGAGTAGTTAGTATGGTCTAGTTTTGGCCAGTTCTGAGTGGTTTTTCAGGTGGAGCTTTTGGGGAATGATGTAATCAGTTGACCATGATCCTTTAGGGTATAAAACAACACTTTTAGGGGTTAAAGAGCCCTTGGTTTAGACATATAATATTGGGGTTGCAATGCCCAAATATGTCAGTAACACATTGTTACATGTATTTACATATCAGCACAAACAACATATTTTAAAGCATATAATTAGTTAAAATAAACATAAGCATACACCTTATTGCCAGGAACATTATTAATTTTGCATTTGGTTAGTCATAATATCTTGGGAATATTTAAGCTTTGGAAGTGGGAGAGGTTCTTGTAAGAATGACAAGAAGCCTTTAGTGCCCCATTTTCAGATCAATATTTAAAACTTCAATGTGCATTGTATCCTTAGATAGTTTTTGTATTTGTTATTAAATTATAACAAACTCTATTGTGATACTCTTGAAGGAATGTTATTGGGGTTTCTCTCCCCTTGAGGCTATGATAACATCATTTTGTTATTGAAGTCTCAAGCTTCTCCCTTTTCTTCCTCTTATGTACCTTAGTTGTTTGGCTTTTGTTGTTGTCTGCATCTCTTTTTGGCTTAATGTTTAGTCTGCTTGGAGTTGCTTCTATTTTCTATCTCGAACTCCTTATAGGGTATTTTCTAGTTTGCATTCTTTGGATTTGTGTGCAACATTGCTACATAAATATCACCTTATTTGACCAAGATATGGTGGAAATGGTGTGTGTACTATTGTGATATTATTTTCATACAATTTATATTTAATGCCTCTAGGTCCAAACTCATTACTCAAAAAATAGCAACCATGGAAGTTTTTTTTATACTTGAAGTATGTTGTCTTTTATGTTTTCTTGTGCGAGGCAGACTTAGTGTTTGCTACATCTTATGTTGATTAAAATTATTTTTCTCTCTTACATTTTGTTTCTACCTGACTAGGTTCATGGAAAGAAAAACATTTGATGTATTTCAAGGGAGCAAGGAATCTCCTTTGATATCTTCTAAATTTATTCATCTCATCCCTAGGAGGAAATGACGTTTTTGTAAGAATCATTTTCTTCCACTCATTATTTGTCTCTTGTTGTTGTTGCTTGGTTTTGGTTTCCTCTTTGTTATTCACTTTGCATTTACCTTCCTCTAAACTGCTCTTTTCTTCTGATTCCTTCATAGATGCAATCTCCTCTCTTAGTTTCTCATACAACTTGTTATTTTCATCCAAATCTATATTAAAAAGTGTAACCTGGTTCAGTCTTCATAATGAAATGAAATATGATTTTATGTACTTGCTTCATGGGTTTCATGAGCATAGATTTTGTTTTTGAGTCAAGACTCCCATTGAGAGACTTATGATTTATTTGTCATCTCGTCATAAAATGTAAGAGTCATTTTCATGTAATGAAGTCACGTTACACGTTGTAAAAGTGTTCTCCAAGAACTTGTCACCTAACCTCTTCAAGTCGGCCTACAACGATGAAGGAATATGATAGAACAAGTCGGCCTAATCTCTAGCTGTAAAGTTGGCCTAAATACCCACTGAATATTTGTATAAATAACCTAACTCGTCCTCATCTGTAGATACACAATTCAAAGAAGAAATTTGATCTGATTTTGTCTAGAGAAGTGTGAAATCAAGGCAGATGAAAGGTACAAAGAGAGGACTAGAAATAAGTTTGAAGAAGAGGCAGAATGAAGGTGTGAAGAAAGAGAAGTTTCTTATGGGCATACGAAGAGGATTCTTTTGGGTATGTGAAGTATAATTCTTCTCGGTATGCGAAGTAGAATTCTTTTGGGTATGCGAAGTAGGGTTTCTTCTGGGGTAGCAAAGGAAGGAATCTTCTAGGGAAAAAAAAGAAAGACTCTTCTAGGTAACCAAGGTAGAGACAAAGTTTCTCCATAGAAGACCTAGAGACCAATATTCTCTAGGGAAGTTGTGAAGGTGTAGTGGAAAAGGATAGAGACCAAGTTTCTCTACAAGGATCTAAAAAGGAGAAGTTTTAGATCAAGAATAAAGGTGAAGGAAGGAAGAGGCAAAGCATCAAGGTTGGTGAAAAGGTTCTTGAGAGGATACTAGAGTCTAGGTTCTATTTCAAGGTCTTGGTACTTATCAATTGAAGATCTAGAAGAAGAATTTTGATCGGGTTTTCCTCTTAAGAGGTGAGAGGTTTTGGCCTTGGCTGAAGAAGCCTACATACTGTGTCGCTTGTCTATTATGCATATTGATAATTGTCTTGATGAAAGAACACATTAATAATATAACAAAGAAAATACTATAATATTAAGAAGTAAAAATGCATCACAAGTAGTTATCAAGAAGATAAATTGTTAACTTTGAATGCCCTAGATTTCTCAACATGGTTTTAGAACGTAGGAGTTGAAGACAAGAAGGGGCAGTCAAAACAAGATGACACAAAGGAATTAATATTCAAAGAAAGCATCAAAGTAAGTCAAAATTTATCTAAGAGATAAAGATATAAATCAAAGAAACCCTAGACTGAAGAAGGTAGAAAGAAATATTGAAACCCTAGAAGCACTTCAGATATCATCACATCATCAAAGGAGTGAACCCTCTTCAATTCGAGGAGGATCGTGAATCAATCTCTCTCTCATTAATCACTCAAGAAGAAGGCCCTATATTAACATTGAGATTAAGGAGGAAGCAAGAAACAATAGTACAAGTATTTCTATGACTATATCTGATAATATCAAAATGTATTTTTGCAAGGAAAGAAATAAATTGGTTGGGGTTGTAAATTTCATTACATGGAAGAAAATAAGTGACCTAAATCTCATTGACAATGAGGTTATGGATCACATTAAGGGATCAATAACCCAACCCAAAAACGAAGATACTCAAGCTCATGCTAGATACATGAAGGGGGAGGTGAGAACCCAAAGGATTCTTACAGAATATATAAGAGACTCTCTAATCCCATGTGTATCAAAATTGGAGAATGTAAAAGCTATATATGACAAACTAGTAGAGATGTTTTCCATAAGTATGCTAGGAGAAGCAATATCCTTAAGATAAGAACTTTAAAAATTGGATATATCCAATGAATATGGAATAGCCTCATACTTCATGAGGATATCATAAATTCGAGATCAACTACAAGAAATTAGAGAAGTTATGTCTGATCGAGAGATTACCATAGTGGTACTAAATGCACTATAGGAAGAATGGGGTAAATGAACTTCAAGTCTATATGGGAAAAAAGAGACTATTCCATTTAAAGATCTGTGGTCACTCTATAAGATTGAAGAAACTAGACAGAAGGAAAATATTGATGTCGGACAAAGTGAGCATAATCAAGCATATGCTACAATTACAAGAAGAAATGGGAAATTTGGAAAGTTTGGTCCTCCAATGAAAAGGAAGAACATGGATAATAAAAGATGCTATGGATTTCATGAACATGGAAATTATAAAATATACTATCCTAATCATAGTAAGGACAAGAGGAATTAGGAAGAAGTACACATTACTAAAGAAGTGAAAGAGCCTGAGTCAAAGAAGCCTAAAAATGTAGTAAAATATCTCTACTATGACTAAGATGATCTTCTTCTCTAGAAGATACTTTCCACTTGTAAATAATCGATAGGGTGTAGCTTAAATAAGATAGGATGCATCAGATTATAAAATAGCATGAAAGAAACATTAGTAGTAATATCTCATGACATGAGAAACACAAATTATGTCTGGTACAAATCATATTGATTAAAAGGAATAGGAAGCTCTTAGTACCTCATTGATACTCATATAAAGAAGAAAAGGTCATCATTTAATGGGATCATCATAGTCAATAAAACAAACATTTTCTAGGTAAGGATATATCAGATCCTCAAGTTTCTCTAATGGAATCCTTGTCAAAGGATTCACCGATCTAGAAAGGAAGAAATTTTTTTTCTTCAGGAATTCCAACCTATAGGATTCAAGGGATGATGGAATAATGACATAATAGGAAATGAGGATAGATTCCTTTCGATTTAAGCTGCTACAGGATGTTTGGATGACTAAGAGAAAGATGAGGTATATATTATTGCATAGATTATTATGAAAGTAATGTCATATGGTTGCAGATAATATGGATCACTATTTCCATCCTAGGAAACATGATCAAGAAAATAAAGGATCTCCTCCTCTGAAAGATTGCAGAAAAAGCACAAGTCACACTAGATGAAATCAACATAATATATATTGTCATAAGAATCATGATTAAGCTGACTACAATCAAGGAACTATGGTTGGTAGCTCCTGGTAATAAAATGTGTGACAAAATAAAGTAAGAGATTGGAATAATATGCAATAAAGGAAGAAGGCATTCAACATCCAAATTCCAAGAAGATTTGACTAGAAGATCTCCTGGAAATATGTGAAGACTTTGATGGAATTTGAAAAAAGATAGAGACCCTTAACAATGGATATCTATGGGAAATATGTCAACCCTTATGTAGGATGTTGATACCTACAAGAAGATTTTATGGTGAAATATCATAACAAAGGTAATTTGAGTTGAAGTGTTCATTGATGTTTTTTAACTAACATCTGGTTGGTCTTATCTAAGACCGCCGAAGGGAATATTTGTAAATGACTTCCAAGCAGATCATATAGAAGTAATGTCCTTCCAAAACATGGCATGAAAACATAATGACATGAAGTAGAGCTAGATGAAAAATATTGTTGCCTTCGTGGGGCTTGACCCAGGTTCAGCGTTAGTTAGCCAAACAAATCCCTACACTACTGGCCCTTTCGGCATCAGCGTGGACCAAAGTTTCACCCGAAGTAGTATGGGGGGTGTTGGAACCAATTTTCCGCACCCTAAGATGGTCATGATGTTAGTTTTTACCCTCAACTTCTACTTTTGTGCAGGTTGTTGAACCTTAGGGCTCTATTAGTCTACCCTTTATTCTGCCCTTCGGTACCTCCACGAAGGTGTATGATTGACCTTCACGCAGCCTTAACCTATGATCCAGGTACTTCCACGCAGCTATGACAATGCACTGTATAGGTTCCCAAGTTATCTTAAATGTTCAACTTATCTTACTAATCAATCACAGTTAGCGACGTGTAAACTGATATTCTTACTTGCATTCAATTAACCAATATAATCACATATTTAAACATTGTAAATTAAACCCAAAATGTAATATAATCAGATGAATTAACAAGAACTAAATACACAGCAATTGCAAAACACTTCTCTTGATTGATATATTTAAGTTAATACAGACTCTATCCACCCTGCACACATAGCTACAGGGGTCCTCCCACTTAGCTGTGGACTTCCACCCTAGGCCTCTGTGCACTCAGCGACATAGCCTCTACCTATGCTAAGACCCGAGAACACTTAGACTCCAATGCTTAACTCCTTACTTCATTCTTCGTTATCAACTTAGATCTTACTTACTTAGCTCCTTTTTATATAATCCCATGGTTCATGGACCATGGATGGATCTTTAGAGTTGACTTTACACTTTACAAAATAAGGGCGGACAACCCTTTATGACTCTTGGCACCTTCACGCTCCGAAACCATAAAATGTGGAGACTTGACAACTTTATTACGAAATTGTCCCAAAAAATGGGCTTTTAGCCCCAAATATGTCCTTGGGGGAACCCGTTCCCAACAGGCTCCCAAAACAAACATGTTGACTCACCCTTAAGTCACTCAGTAGGTGTAGAGATCTTTTTGTGAAGACCTCCCAGCTCAACCTGTATGACAGCAACCTCGATGGTGCATTATGCAGCCACCTGCTTCACTTCTTCAACCAACTGCTTTGTTGCTGGTCCTGAATTGTTATCCTGAAGCTTCTGCTGAGTTGCTTGTAGATCAGAAACCTTACCTTCAATGGAGGTCATGACTGAATAAGCTTTGTCCAACCAAAGCTTCAAGCGCGCCTTCATCACTCCCTCCTTATGTTGCATTACATCGACCTGTTCCTTCAATGTTTTGGCCTCCTACTGTTTCGCTAGTCTCTGCATCAGCGCGACGGTGCGTGTTGTACCTTTTACTTCATCACAGCACTGCATCAATTCCCATACCTCTATCTCCATCTGTTTCACATTCAGGTCCAGCTACAGGCTCGTCAGGACCTCAAACGACTATTCAAACAGACGTGTGCAGTCTTCTACTACACTGTCTACCACCATTATCACCTTTGTGATAGTTGTTGCAAACTGCTCCTTTACTTATGGTGGAGTTGAAGGCCAAACCTTCAACTATAAATCTGCAATCTATAGGCTCAGCTCTAGCTAAACCTTAGCCAACTTTGCGAGATCATTGCGCACCCCTGTAGCAAGATTGTAGACATGTTCATCTACCTACGCATCCTCAAGAATAGCCAATTCAGGGACCATTCGGCATGCTTCCCTCATAGCCTTAATCATGTGCATATTTGTGTTAGTGAGTTCCACCATGGAAGTGAGGGTGGTGTCTTGCTGTAGGGCCATATTTTCATTATTAATCTTCCGCTCATTGATTACCAACAAAGCACGGTGTTTGAGGGCTCTCAGCTTTATGATCAGTCCATCCTGTAGTAGGTGGAGCACCTCACAAGGGAGTGCTACTAAGTTCAACCCTAGTCCCTTGAGGGCGCTCACAGTGGGCCTGTCAACTCCATTTTTTATGGTCAGTGCTCCTTCCAGCAACATTATCGCTTGGGAGTCCTTCACATGCCTCTCGGAAACTTCTAAAGTACCAAGGGAAAAGTTGGTGGACATCGTGCCAGCCTGTGATGTTTGGATCTGTAGCTCATGTAGACCCATTTGGATGGCCCCTAATAGTTTTTGTTGCTACTGCTCAAAGTGCTATAGGACCTCCATGGTAGCATCCTGCATCATGTCTCCAATGTCATTCAAATCTCCCTCTGTCAGGGTGATTGGATCCAGTGATGTCTTAATTGTCTTGGATTTTTTCCGCAGCCCCACTTTTTCTTCTTCTCTTGGACTATTGATGTGGTCTGATATCATGTGTGTATCTGCTCCATGTTGTTCTATTTGCTCATCCATTTCGTCCTCTATTTTGGGTGGAGGCGACCTTGCGACTTTATCAGAGCCACACTCTATTTCGCCTATCTACTTTTCTGTATGCTGGAAAGTGTCACGCTCCACTTGGGCCTTGTTAGTGGCCTCCTTCTTCCTTTTCTTGGCCAGCTGCACCATCTTGAGCTTGGTCTGCTCCTTTTTCACTGCACGACAAACTTGCTCGACCCCACCGCTAAGTCTGAGGTACTGTGCCACTCTACCAGCCAGTGATCAAGTACTGCATCAATCACGTCATCGTTGACAAGTAAGGAAAGTCATACCATGTCTTCTCAAGGTTCTTCCATGTCTTGATCGATAAATGGTGAAAGTATTCCTTGAACTCCACGTACTCTTTTAGTTTGGCAAACACAGTAGGTGACAATCGCGGTTTGCAATTGATAGCCATGTGGATGTTAATTTCCATCAAGATCTAGAAGATCTTGCTATCCTTGATGCACTAATCATCCTTGGTCACACACAGCAAAGTGTACTCCGCTGCTTCTGGCATGTTTGGTGTGACCGAGGGGAATTGACTGTCTTATGGCAACTCCCAGGCTACTAGTACAGTAGACAACAAGAGCCACACATAGTGGAAGGTCTTGCTGAGCTCCTGTGCCTTGCAGTAGTTTGCAAGGAACTCACTGCAAAGATAGTGCACCCAATTAAAATGGACTCCTTCAATGCATTGAGCTACTAGTGCAACGACTGGTGCTGACACCTCATCTAGGCGACACTACCTCATAACCTTTCCTACCAAAATTTTCATGGCCACCTTGGCTGCAGGTTCGCAGATACTAGAGATGGCATAGCCTCGCGGCTTCTTCACAAGCTTGAATTTCTTCTTCATGGCCTCCATAAGGGCTTGCTCGCCACCTTTTTTTCCAAGCATCATGACTATATTTTCCCATGTGTAGGGTAGTTGTGTGATCCTATGGATCAATATGTCGATGATGGGTATCAACAAATCGAGCCATAGACACCCATCGTGCACCAAGAGTATCAGCTGCTTGATGACCAATACTGTAATGGGGGTGAGATTGTAGTGCGGCACCCACAGTAGGTTGAGAAAGCCTGCCTTGTCCCCTCCCCTGAGCCACTTCCATGGTTCCAATGCAGTCATCCTGGTCATTGTGTCAACAATGTTGTGCATTAGCTACTCTGTCACCAAGTGCGTGATTTTCTCATGGTTAGCTAAGTCCCAATATTTTAGTTTTAATAGAGAAACCCACCCCGATCACAATCCTTCAAAGACAATTTCATCTAGTAGTATAGGTGTGCAAGGTGACCTTGCTTTTGTTAATTTCCTTCAGCACCTTGTTCTTGCCCTTACTTACAAAGATGTATTCAGGTAACTTAGTGATAAGGTGAGAACCCTCGACTTAAACTTCCTCCACTTCCACACCCAACTCCTCATCATCCATCAGGATGTCCTCAATTTCTTCCTCCTCTAGCTCCAAGTTAATGGCTTTTCCATTTTCTTCTGCGGTGGTCTTGTCCTTTGGTGGGTTCCTTCTAAGCGACATGCACACTGGTATCGAAACCTGCTTTCCCTTCTTATCCTTTGCACTCTCCTTAGTTGGGGTTGGATTCGGTCTAGGTGTCCATGGTGATTTGGAGACTTCAGCTAATACCTATGCAACCTCTAGAGTAGTTCTCTCTACCTCCCTAACAACCTCTGGCACAGTCCCCTCGGCTATCACTGCGTCAGCATCCATAGCTTCGAATCCTAGGATAAAATCACGGATGAAATTGTGGTTGGATTTAGCGAATCGATCGAACATTGGGTAGTTGAGCAATGATTTGAGAAATGTGTGGGTCATGCACATCTGAGAGCTCACCAACAAAATGTTCAAAATACCAAGTATTTTTGTTGGGCCTCCATTTGTAATTTATAGGCCATTTCGAATTCAAATCTGACCATTCCCCCCACATTCAGTTCATGAATGCCAGATTGGCAGTAGATTGGCAAGGATATTACGCATAAATTTTGTCTTAAATCGGTTGACCACTCCATTTGGCCACATTCCTATCATCAAATAATGAACAATGACTTTAACGACCACTTTTTGGCTGACTTGCGTGATTTCTCCCTAGGTAGCACAACTCTCTTCGTGTTTTTGTGAACCTTGTGACATTTCCTCGTTCTACACAATCTTCTAATCGCACAATTCCCCAACCTGGGTAGTGTAGTTTATTGTCCCTCTCCTCCTTTCATCTACCTAGAGCACTAATACTATGCTACCCTCATATAGTCACCTGGCCAGATCACCAGTGTATGGCTTCAATCGGCTGCCATTCACCTTTCCTGGGAAGGGATCTCTGTTCAATTTAACCAACTGAACTGCTCCACCGTCAGTAATATCCATAATGACATAGGGCCCTAGCAAGTGCATTTTGAATTTCCCTGGAAATTTATAAAACTTGTTGTCATATAAAAAAACTAGATCATTTACCTTAAAGGTGCGTAGCTTAATGTGTCAATCATGCCATGCTTTTTCGTGCTGCTTTTATACATATTGGTGAAATCCAGCCAAAAATATTTCTTCCTCAAGCTCAGCAAGCTACACGAGCCTCTATTATGGGGCTTGACGATCGATCATACCCGTGAGTGCTGCTATGCGCAGACTAGGCACAATGTATTCCATGGGCATGACTGCTTCAACACCGTAGACAAGCCTAAAGGGTGTCTGTCCAGTCATCTTTTTTCATGTCGTCCGATAGGCCCATAGTACTGCAAGTATGCACAGGTCCCAATCACTTCCCTGAGCACTGCAAACCTTGGTCAGTGCATTCTCCAACAACTTATTGAATCCTTCCACTGTGCCATTAGCCTGTGGGTGATAAGGCATGCTTTTTTGGTGATATACCTAAAATTCCTCTGTCAGCGCACTCATCGTTTCGTTTAGAAGGTGCATACCACGATCACTCATCAAAATATTTAGACACCCAAATCGCGTCAGTACATACTCAAAGAGTAGCTTCGTAGCAGTTGCACCTATTCAATCCTTCACAAGTTGTGCCTCTACCCATCAAGTCAAATACTCAGTCATGGTGATAATGTACCGTGCTCTCGTCTTCTTTCCTTGGCGCTGAATGGGTCCCACAAACCCATTGCTCAAAAGCTTGCAACGTCGTCTGTGGGTTCAGAGGTAACTCATCTCTTTGTGATGGCCTGTCAGTCCTTTGACACACATCACATGCCTTGCAGTAAGCTTTTGAATCCTGATGGAGGGTTGGCCACCACAACCCTGTGCGCAGAATCTTTTGTGCGGTCACTCTTCCTGCATAATAGCCTCCCGCGGCACCCCCATGAGCATCCGTGAGGATACTGCTCCTTTCAAAATCTGGTACATATTGTCGTAATATTTCATCAGACCCCATTTTGTACAGATGTTTGGCAATGACAGAAAAGTCTGCCGCATGTACCACTAACTCTTGTTTCTTCTCGATGGTGTAACCTTTCGAGGTAGTTCCTGTCATTAGGAAGTGTATGATGTCTTCAAAGTGTCCATCCACAATCTGCACTGCAAATTGTTGCACGTAAGGCAATCCCTCCTCCAAATTAGTGGGCTCTTCCCCCATTTCGATTTGTGAAAGATGGTCTGTTCCCACATTCAGTCATCCAAGCTTCACAATAACATCAAAATCATATTCCTGGAACAATAACAACCACCTACAGATTCTGCCCCCCAACACAGGCTTATTGACTAGGTATTTCAATGCATAATGATTCGTATACATCTTAAAATATACACCCAACAAATAGTGCCTAAACTTTTGGAGCACATATACCATGGCTAAACCTTCGCGCTTGGTGGTGGAATAGTTCTTCTTACCCTTGGATAAACTCCTGCTTGTGAATGCTATAGGATGGTCCAATTTTCCTCCACCAGCCTATGTCAGTACTGATCGCAGTGGTATACATGACATGTCTACATGTACATGAAACTCCTTCTTCCAACTTGGGAAGACTATAATCAGTCAATTGCCATTTTTCCTTTCAATACATCCAAGATTTTCTGATAGTCCTCATTCCAACAGAACATCTCCATAGGCACTGTGATCTAGGCATAGCCCTTGATAAACATCCTGCAGTACCAGTATGTCCCAAGGTTATGCGGAGCTATTTCACACTCCTCAATGCCTCCAAGTTAAGTATCATTGCGGTCTTCATAGAATCTACCATCAGTCTTTGTCTACAAACCACATGACCTAGCAGAGTCCCAAAAGTCAAACAAAAAAAGAATTTCTTCAGATTGAGCACAATATAGTACCTTTAACAAGTATCTAACATCAAGTGCAAACTTACCACATGGTATTTCACCAGCCCAAACACAATCCAGTCACCAAAATGCACCTATAGAAACTTATGAATGAATTATTTGAATGCAGCAATGGCTACACGGGAAAAAATCGTATGTGCATTATTCAATCCGAAAGGCATTACAATGTACTAAAAACATCCCTTTTCAGTCATGAAGGTTGTCTTACTTCTATATTCAGGCACGATTTTGATCTGATGGTACCCAGAAAACCCATCACTGAAGGAGTATGCTTCCTAGCCACCTACATTATCCAATACCTCATTAGGGAATGGATTTGGGAAAGGATCATGTATGAAAAACTCATTCAACTTCCTGAGGTCTACGCATATCCTTATTTCATCCTTCTTCTTCCTTTCCTATACAATCATTGGCCTCACCCAATCAGTTTCTTCTATGGGCTCAATGATGCCTAGCATGAGCATCTTGTCTAGCTCTAAGAGGACCTTCTCCTTATACTTCAGATTGAGACGGTAAAGTATTTTCTTAATCGGCTTCATGTTAGGTTTTAATGTGATCTCCATAATGCCCAGGTCTCCTATTATCCCCTTTAACTCTGTGAACTTGATAGGGAAAAAATCTTGGTATTCGTGGAGCAATTTGACGACCTTATCTACCATCATGTCATCCTAGTAATCTCCAATGTTTGCAAATTTGGGCTTTGCCTCTGTACTAATATTTACCTATTTCATTTTCAATGGCATGGTTATATCAAGATTCTTGATCTGTGGTCCCTCAACTTTGCGGTGACCCTTGGTTTCTAGGATATTAATATTTCCCGGGTCCTTGTCTTCTTCATTAGCAGTCACATTATAGCATTCCAATGCATGGCTTGGCTGAGTGGCCCAATCGGGTTGAACTAGATCTAAAGGATCATGTGGTATCCTAAAGATTGTTGCTTTAACTTCTTGTAGCGTTTCGTCAATATAGTCAAACTTGTCTTCGAAGCTGAACATCATTATGAATCCTTCACACAGAATATCCCATTCACTTGTGCCATGGTAGAGCTCTGTCTCTAAGTAGCAGTTCATCGAGATGACATCCAAGGTATGACATTACAAGTGCACCCATTCAGGTTGGGGCTTCGCTTCATAAGCCTTAACCCATCTAGCCAAGTCTGCACATGGATCATCCTTCTCATCGTATTTATCTATCATTCCTACCTTCAGCTTGCCAAAGCCTGTTCTCATCATCCTCCTAAACTTGCGCCAATAATCAAAGCTACCCTTGTGTGTACCCCACCATCTCACAGGCGTAGCACACAGTGCCTAGTCGAAAGCCTGAAACTGTTGCTTCTCTAGTACTTCCCTCTCAAATGCAACCAAAAACACATCCACATCATTCAAGTCATCATAAGTGGGAACATTTCTTACCTCTGATGACACACAGCGTAGTGACTATGTCATCATGTTACAGTTTAGTGTGGTTACTTCATGTAGCCGATTCTGCCAGTGCCCTAATTCTTCTTCTGAGTCCGAGTTGCAAGAACTCTCGCGATCCCATGTAATTCATCCATCCACTATCAGATTCACCCAATATTGATCTCGCATTGTTATCTTATATATGCAGTCCAAATTGTCATTGCTTTCGTAATCGCGGACTAGTTCAGTATAATGTGATCCTTTAGTAGGATCTAGGGGTACTATTACACAAAGTGATTTCTTTTCAAATATCATATTTCACTTCTCTAGGTTGATTACCCTGGTCATGTCAGTAGCCCAATCAATGCTAAGGAGCGCAGGGTAGGGGTTGGTGCCAACCAAAATTTCTATCACTTCAAAGTCAGCCAATGCAGTCGCGCCTTTGACATATACAGTTACTCCTTGCAACCATCCCATGGGGATGATGTTCTGTTGATTGGTCATCTTTAATTGAATTGGAGACCACTGTAGCATGGGTCTCCCCCATCCACTCCCAAGTCTGCTTTAGTAAAACGTTTGCGTCTGACCCTAGATCTAGAATAACCTGTTCCATTCCATATTCTCCTATCTACATGGTGAGTCTCATCTCACGCCCTATCCTTTCTTTATGCTTACCAATCTTCCATACCACACGTGATTCACCCAGAGCATTTCTGGCGCATCTATTTATAAGTTCCTGTAATCCCTTTACAGCCTTGCTATCGCGCAACAGCTTCATGTAGGTCTCTAGAAAGTTCATAAGCATAGATGGGTCCATTTCCTGAACAAGCTTACCCCATATCCTTGAGGTAGAGGCTTCAACGAAGCTCTTCTTTGTTCCATGAATGTTTTGTGTGCCCGCTCCAAATCAAATTTAGCCTCCTTCTCCAGAGCTCTACAAACCCATGAGCTGCATTCGGGTTGTTTCCCATTATCATCACCCATTGCAATTCCACTTCAGAGCACTATATTTACATTTGGATCCTCTTCGTGAGGCTCAGACCTCATCATCTGCAAGTTCTGTGTCAACTGCAGTGGTAGCACCCCTTTGTCGTGTATCCTCGCTATCAGTGTAGGATATTCCTCTGTCTCATGATCAAAATGATTACAATATTTGCATGATGGACACGTTGGGTTAGTGCATTAATGGGCATAGTGTCTTGGTCCTCCACAATTGTAATAGATTAGTTGTCCCTGACCTCTGCCAGGTCCTCCTCCACCTAGGCCTTGTCCACACCCCTCAAAGCCTGTTTGCGCCATCCTAGCACTTTGGTTAGGAGGTCTTATTTCTATCTGAACTCTATAGGCAAGTGTTCCCTCCATCATCAATTCATAACTTCAGAAGTTGCGCTTATCATGCCCTACTAACCTATAGAAGTTGAAGAACACTTGTTGTGGTGTTTGTACAAAATTCTGCAGCAAATGATAGTTATTAGTTGTATGTTTCCTTGCTACCTGACATATAGTGCACCACAACATAGGCCTCGTGCTCGATCCTCCTTGGGCTTCCTTCCTTAAAGGAATCAGTCCTCCTCCTGCAATATAGTTCACAAAGACCACGTAGTGGTCATTGTTATATCCCTAACGTTTACATTTCAGGCACCATATCTCTTCATGCACCTCCAATTGAACTGTTTTGTCCTGCTTCAAACTTTGCATTTCGAGGCAAAGATTTTTCAACTGCACATGGATCTACTAAAACCCCCAGATTCAAACCTTGCATCGGTGTTTCATGCAATATTATTGCAATCTCCAAGGCCTCTACCTAAGTCATAATCTTCTATTGTGACAATGCAACCCTTAGGTGTGGTAGGAGTGAAGCCATGAACCACTCACGGTGTTGTCCATCTGTTAAGCTCATATTAGCTTCACGAATTTTACACTTCAATCTGTAATCCAATTCCAAAGGTGTCTCACCTAGTTTCATCACAATTTCCTTGAACCCCACAATCATCTGCACCGCAGAGTTAGGCCTACTAAACTTTTTATTCAGCACAGTCTAGATTACTGCCAACCCAACATTTGGGTTATTGTTAGAGTACTTGATGTACCAAGTTAGTGCACAATCCTGCAAATCACTAAGTAATGTTTCCTTGTTCATGTGATTGTTCGTGACACCCTGAGATTCCCATAGAGCTTTTATGATGAACCAAAACTAGTCTAGATCCTCATTTCCCAAGCCTTTAAACAAAGGCAGCTTTACTGAATTTTCCATATTGAATTGTTGTGGAGGTAGTGATGGTGTGGGTGAACTTGCAGGGGACAATGGTGGGGAAGGTGGAGGTGGTGTGGGTAGAGGTGGTAGTCGTGGGAACCCTTGCTTTATCAACTGAACTGCACTTCCCAAAGAAGCCTGCACTACTCCCTCTTCGTCACTCAAAGGAGGTGAAATCAGTCGGCTATACTTGGGACCCTTTCTTTCTTCGTTTCTATAAGTCTTTCCACTTTGCATAGCTCCGAACATCAAGGTAGCTTCATAAACCATTTTTCACACAATAGCATCTTAATCCAAGTGTTTAAAGACTTCAAGTACTTACCTCTTGGACCTTTGAAAAATATTCACTTCGCGTTACTGTACCTAACTGAGGTATCGACTGTGAATTCAGTCATAAATCCTCCTATGATACGATCGAGCCAATGATTGACAATGCAAATGATCTTATCCTTAGAGGCTTCTAGTCTTTGTACTAACTCAGAGGTCCAGACAATAGGACCATCAGGTCTCCACCTTCCTTGGATATCCGCTAACTTCGCAATCCACTCATATAACTCAATTGGGAAGGAATAGAAAAAGATCTCGTGGATTGTTGTATACATGTACCTGTCCAACCTCTGTTCCTTTGTTAGCCATGTGTTTTTGTTCTCATGCACCATGAATTTTTGGATCTTCCTATCCAACCAATCTTCGACCTCATTCTTTGTTGGATTCCAATGATATGACATCACACATCTCTTATTCATATTCTAGTCTCGACAATGGAACCATTTGTTGGCTTCGTGGGCCCTGAACCAGGTTCAATGTTAGTTAGCCAAATAAATCCCTGTTGAAAATAATACTGAGAGGGGGGGTGAATCAGTATTATCAGGATAATTATTCTTTTTCAAAAAAAACTGATATACGCTACTTTAATTTAATAAACTTGCGTATGTACGCAGCTATGCAGAAGAAAACCCGCGTATACAGAACATGCTTTTATTTTACTTAATCTTTCTGATAATGATTGTTAGTCAGTGATGCAGAATCCAATAACAGTATCCAGAGACAGTAAAACAGAGCAGAAAGACAATCAGACACAAGAACACAAGATATAAGGTGGAAACCCAATGTGGGTGAAAACCACCTGCTGCAATTCGTCTCTATCTTCCTTTCAAATTAGAAAACTTATTTTACAATGTACTGGTGCAGTCTTTTTACCAGTGCACAGGCTGCAACCTGCAGAGAGCTACAACTCTCTCTCATTCTCCAGTTTCTCCTGGAAGGGAGCAACAACCCCCTTTAGCTTTTGCACTAGCCAAGATACTAGTATGTAGGTGCTGGCCTACAGAAGGCTACAACCTTCTCTTTCTTCCAAGGATCACTTTTCATCAGTTTTCAAACTGGATCCATGAACATCAAACAATCATCAAGAATCAACCAATCTCCTTTTCACCAACTAGATCCGAAACAAGTAGATACTTCTCTGACAGCTGTACACAGAATATTGTACCAGAAACCATACAGTAGAAATAGAACCCAAAACACAGCAGCAATAAGCAGAAACAGCTAGATCACAACTTAAAGCATATACGCAATTTCAACCGTCTGCAACTTGCGCGCATATGCATCTGTGTATGTAACAACCTGCGTATACGCGACTTTACTTCCCTTAACCTGCATGTATACGCACCTGAGCTTTACCGAACCTGCATACAGATCTATAAAGGAGACCACACTTTTCCAGATATTCAATCACTAATTAACCCAGTTTATCAGACTTATAGATCAGATAAGCGCCACATCAAACAGATCAAAATCATACAGAGATATTATCATTTAGGCTTAAAGATTATGACCCATGAATAGATCTTATCCTTCCTTTTGTGCTAAGTTTCCTCCTTCCTTCAGATCCAGATCTGTGTCACCATCCAATATACAAGCTCTAACACTTTTTAGATCTTCAATAATAATCCAGATGGTGATTTGTCACAAGATCTCCTTCCTCTTTTATAGCCCTAGGCCTTCCCCAATACCATGGTCCAAAACCATAACATTTCAATACCATGAACCCAAAAGCAATGGATCGACACAATTGACGAGACGCCATGGTCCAAAACATAGGTTCAAGTTCCAAGATCTAACTGCCATGGACCAAAAGAATGATCACCAACATATACACGCTTTTGTAAAGTATAACCCACGTGTATACGCGCCTTCGTCTAGATGAACCTATGTATATGTCTTTTTCTACTTTCTGAGTGCCTGAACTGAGATCTGTTACCAAAGAAGGTTGCCATCAAGGACAACACCTGTGCCATAGCTCCAAACCTATGCCATAATGCCAACAATTGTATGTACCGAGAAATTCCAAATGTTGAAGTATGGAATGTAAGCCTTGTAAAGGCATTTGAAAGTTTGTGGTGATCTCAAAACCACTTTGTAATGGTTTATGGTCAGCCTGAAACCATCTTTTGTCACTGTAATGTGATGATTGGTGGTGAGCCAGAAACCATCTATAGAGCCCTAGTGGCTACACGATTTTCCTGGTGGTGGCATATTGAAGTTGGGGGATTTTCCCGGTGGTGGTAAATCGGACTTGCCCGGTGGTGGCATATTGAAGTTGGCGGATTTTCCTGGTGGTGGTAAATTGGACTTGCCCAGTGGTGGCAGATTGCCTTTGTGGCTGAATTGCCTAGGTGGCTTGAGGTGCCTTTGTGGCTGGCATCATAGATTTCAATATGTTGTTTGACAAGCTCACCTTCGTGGCTGTGTTGAGCTTTGGATGAGTTGAGTTAGCATGCCTTTGTGGCTGTGTGTACACGAGAGCTTTGTGCTCAATTGAGCAGGTGGACTTCAGAACACCTGGCTGAGACTCAGATGAATTTTTCTGAGTAGAAGGGGATTGGCGCGCTTTTCACGCTGACAGTTGCGCTGGGAAGGCCAACTGGCACGTCTGTTAGGCCATTAATCGCGCCAATGGGCGCAGGTTTTACGTTCAGGATCGCGCCCATTCACCTTCAAGGGAATCTGCGGGATCAGAGAAGTTGTGGATTTGTTCGATGGCAGCAGATTGTGTTTTTGGAGGTTTTGTACATGCAATTCGTCTGATGGTGGTGGATTTGACTATCATGACAAGTAGTCATTAAGGGGGGGAGTTGGAAATAATTAATTCTTACTTGTCTATGGTTGTAATTCCCCATTTGAGGAGTTTGTTCCTATATAATAGGAATTTAGTTTCTCCTAGTTTAGTGTATGGTTGAGAGAATCTCTCAACCACACTAGTGTACGTCCAAGATAGAATTCCTATCTTAAGACTATTGATTGTATAAATATGTGTGTAATTTTCCTCATTCATGTATAATAGAAAATATATTGGTATGGTTTCACACGTTTGAGGAAACTCTATCTAGGAAAGTCACACGTAAAGAAAGATCCATTTACAGCATGAAGCTTTAGAGGGAGTGGAGACTGTAGGAAGAAGGAAACTCCAGTAATAATGTACAACGGTGAGGAGGGCAGGGCTTTGACGAAAACATCCAAGCTTCTATCTGATGCTCCTAGGTACATGTGGCATTGTAATATCCATTAATTTTCCTTCAAAAGGTGTTTCTCCCAGGTACATGTGCCCTTATTATATGCCTTAGCAATTTTATTCCATTAATTCCCGTATTTTTTTCTCCATAAATAGAGTTTGGAGATTGTGCCACAAGTTTTTAGGGTAGACAATTTACTATGACAACCTTGGATTTTTCTAAGTTAAAAACAATAACCTTATATGTATTTTATGGATTGGTTCATTGTCATAGGTTTTGCCTTATATTCAATAGTATTTCAAGGATCCATTTTTTTAGATGACCCTATTTTAACCCTTCACGTGGTGAATGTTGTCTAATATCTCTAGTTTGAAAGTAGTGGGTTTCCATATGAAAGTATCACCCCTCGTATACAATGAACGGATCTATTTTGGTGACAATTCGTGAAACAATTGGTGTGTTCATCCTCTTAGTGTTGTTAAACATTTTTTTCAGATAGGGGAAAGGTAGCGCAACTTGCATTTGCTTCCCGAAGCTAAACTATGAACAATAGAATTCCATAGGCTAGAGCTTGAGAAGAAACAAAGTGAGGATGCTATGTTCGAAGTGAACCTAAACCTCCATCACCTGCAAATGTGGTGTACGAGAATAAAATATATGACTATGTTGTAGACATCCCACCTTGGAGCAGAAACACTCTCGAGCATATAAAATTGCAAATTAAATCCTTATTTTAATGAAGCAAAAGATGGTTCATGGGAAAATTTGAATTAATAGTTTCCATGGGGATCCTTGTGATTTTACAATTTTGTTTCACATGACAAGATATTTTCTCTTATTTTCATGAAATAATAATGGTTTAAGGACTCACAAAAACTGTAAATATCAATGCTCCATTTCAACATAAAACCAAGGAAAAAGCATTAAACTTTTGGGTAAATATAGTTCAAAACAAACCAATTTCATAGAGGTGCTCTCAAATATTCACTTTAAATATACAAACTCACATGCCCTAAAATAATTGAAATTTTCAAGTTGTTTTAATTAGATGGAAATGAAGAATTTATCTAATTCGCATGTGAGAAATATAATGAATTCTCACTTCTCAAGAAAAGCATAATTTATGAAATATCGTTAAACAAATGGTGTTGACATGGGTTCTCCCTCTCCCTTGTGGTGGCTAATCTGTTCATGGAGGATTTTGAATCAAAGGCCTTGGATTCTTCTCGTCTTCTCCCTAGAATGTGGAAGAGGTTTGTGAATGACACTTATGTCATTTGGTCCCATGGCAATGACGAGTTGGACGTTTTTTTCTTTTATCTTAATAATCAATCTAATTCAATAAACTTCACCCTGGAATTTAAAACTAATAATAGTCCTCCCTTCCTTGATGTCCTCCTCTGAAGGAATGAAGATGTATGTTTTTCTCATCAAGTCTTTCGGAAGAAAACACACAGAAAGCAATTCCTTCATGCTAATTCTCGTCATTTCCCAACTCAAAATGTTAGTGTTCTCAATACTTTAGTGACTAAAGCTTTAAGGGTTTGTGACGATAACCATCTCAATGTGGAGAAAGAACACCTCTTTATTGTTTTCTTTAATAATGGGTATAGTAGACACCAGTGTACTAAGGCTTTCCTCAAATGTGAAAAGTGTCCTAAGGCTAGAAAGAAACAAAGGATCATTTTTCTGGGTTTTGTATCCCCTTTATCCAAGGAAGTACGGACAAGATTGCGAGGACCTTAAATAAGCATAAGGCTCCTTCAACCTTTAAACCTCTAAATACCATTTAAAGCTCCCTAAGATATGTTAAAGACCCCATGGACCCCAAAAATATTGAAGGTGTTTATGTTATCCCTTGGTGTTATGGCATTCCCTACATTGGTGAGACTTGTCACTCAATTAATCAAAGGATTCCTATGCATGCAACTAACATCAAGCATGGTAGGACTTGTTCCTTTGCTTTGGCAGAAGATGTAGAAAAATCCAGGCATCACATCTGCTTTGAGGAAACCGGTGTCATTTCCAAGTTTAGCCATTTCCATCATTGTAAATTCAAGGAGGTCTTGCAAATCGAAAAGGGGCCTAATAATTTAAATAGAGATGATGGTAGTAATATTAATAGAAGTTAGGTCCCTATCACGTCCTCCTACTTTGTTTATGTTTGAGAATTTTTTTATTGATTTTTCTTAAGGTTTGACGTTTATATTTATAAAAAATTTGTTTCCATATAGGTATTTTCATTTAATGTTAATATTCTTTTGATCTGTTTTCTCACTCTTAAAAAAAATTCCCTCCCTTTTGATTGATTTGTTTTAATTTTAGTCTCATTTAATAATTATTTTTGTTATAGGATCTTGACTACTTAATTGGTTCTTGACTTCTCTTTATATATATATATATATATATTATATATATTATTGTTGTTCTCTATCTTTGGTTTGACTTGTATTGTTTCTCTTATTAATGTTACACTTTCCATTCTTTATTATATATAATATATATATATATATATAATATATATATATATATCATAGATTATAATATTTATTATTATTCTTAAACTATCTCTTATGTGAATATTAATTTGAACTTAACCGTCATCATTAAAATACTATTTTCCATAAACTGGTCATTATAAAAAATATAAGTAAAATAAATAAATAATAATAACAATAATAATTCTACCCTCCCTTTTGATTGCTTTATTTTATTTTAGTATCCTTTCATTATTACTTTTGTTAGAGGATCTAGACTCATTAATGAGGTCTTGACTCCTATTTGTTTATTTTTATTTTTTGACTTTGTTCCCTATAATTGGTTGACTTGGATTGTTTGTTTCACAGTAGTCTATAATGCGACTTTTTGAAAGTCTTTCTGGCGGATTTTTCCGGTCAAAATCCGGCAGCAATTCATTGAAATCCCAAGTTTGATGGCTAGTTTCTGCACAATCAATGGCTCCCAGGGGTTTTCCAGGGTGCTGAATCCAAATATGCAGTTAAAAAACCCTTTTAACTGCTAAAAATCAAGATTTAACCTCATTTCTTCCACCGGATTCCGTCACCGGAATCTTCAAAAAGTCGCATTATAGACAACTCCATTTGTTTCTTATTAATGTTTATGTTTTTTAATCTTTCTTAATTGACATTATTATTAGTATTTTTTATCTTAATTATTATTATAAATTATAATATTATTATTCTTAAACTAGTACTTACACTAGTTTTTATAGGAATAATTTTGATAAACTAGTAGTTATATGATATTTTGGTCTTTACATCGCTATCTATTTAAGCTTGTAATGTGATCTACATCTTCTTCTTGTCCTCATGATGCACCACACTTAATTGTTTAAAACACTTAGGCAAAATTTTCACGTATATGATTTCTACTCCAAAAACTCTTCTTAATATAATATGGATCAATTAAGAAAAATAATAGTTCATGGAATATTTAATTTATTTTGAAATCAGCTTAACTTAATGGTAATGCAAGAAATATGTATGTTGTAATTCATGAAATATTTACTTCCTCAGGTTGGACTATTGGATAGTGAAACAATGCCGCATTCCTTGTAGCTTTAGAATTTTTCGATAGAATTATCGTTTAAAAACAAGTAAATCCCGTAGAACAATCTTCTCTCCATGACAAAGCTAAACAAAGAAAACGGGAGGACAGTTTTGTGTAACATTCAAATTCACATACCATTAAACTAATACACGAATAAGCGATAAAATTGTCGTTTAAAGATAGGTAAATGTGATCGCAAAGGTAAACAAAGCAAATGCGGGGGAAGTTTTGTCTAAGACTCATATTCACATACTCTTAAGATAATTGAAAATTTTCATTCTTTATTGAAATTGTTCAATCAAATTGTCAATTTAGAAAAAAGTGCAGCAAATACAATGAAAATTAACCATTTGAATGCATATTCACAATAATTTATTTCATATGTGTGAAATTTCCAATGGTTAATTACTAACACTCACAACGAAATGCAAGATATGTGTTAGTTACTCTCCAAAGCTAAATAGCTTGATATTTTTTTAACCATAAGCTTTCGTTATTTATTAATTCCCCGTAATATCATTATCTGTACTCAAAATTATAATTCTTTTTTATGATTATTATTATTATAATAAGTAATGTTATCATTATTATAATATTAATATTTAATTTTCATAATAATAATTTTTGGAAAAGTCTTGGCTAGAAATCATATTTGTGAGACTAGTCGCTCGATTAATCAAAGGATTTGTGAGCATGCCGCTAATAGCAAGCATGGGAGGATATGCTCTTCTAATTTGGTAGACCATGCAGCTAAATCTAAGCATCACATGCACATTTCGGAGGCTCGAGTCGTTGCTAGGGTTAGTCATTTCCATTATCATATATTGGGGGAGGCCTTAGAAATAAAAAAAAGACCCAATAATTTGAATAGAGACAATGATTGGATTATTACTAAAAGTTGGTTCCCTTTCCTCTCCTAATAGTTTTTTAGATTTCTATTTGGGTTTATTTTGTTTGCTTGTTTATGTAGGTAGGTATTGTTGTCATTTTTATAGTATTTTTTGTTGTTTTATTTTTCATTAGATTTTATATTCATGATCCTTCGTGTTTTCTTAAGTATTTTATCATCGTATTCATTCTTAAATCCTTTTAGTATTTGTGTTATTTGTTTAATGGGCATCAACTGTGTATTTTATTAATGAATATATATATATATATATATATGATTATTTTGATCCAAAATGGATATAGAATAGACTTCAGAGTCTAAAGTGTTCCTCAGAAAGGAAAATGAAAGTCCAAGGATGCTCTTGGAAATAGCCTCATTGTGTAGATATTTTTTCATTCTAAATCCACTGCAACTTGAATTGGCTAAAATGGACTTCGGATGATGAAGTTATCGCAAAATGAAGATTGCTTTTGTTCTTTGCAAAATGAGGCATTTCTTCTCAAAATGGCATAAAAGGCCTTATCTGAAAAATTGTGTGTGGAAGGTTAAATGGGCAAACTCAAAATATTATGTTCCATAGACAAAACATTTATTAGATCCATGAGATGTATCGGATCGAAGTGATGAAGGGACAAAAGCCTGGCGACAGAACTTGGTGATTGTGATTATGCGATATGTCGATTGCCAATGATTAGATTGGAAGATCAGCATCAGTGATGTACAAAACACCTGGGCCATAGCTAATGTGACATGCGATAGTGATCCATGGTATGCGATCTCAGTCGTACGATTGGAAATGAGATCAACGACTAGGATTAAATCAGTGATTGACAATCAACGATAGCAGGGCTGTTGACAAAGCGCAATTGCGATTAGTGATCAGGGTCGGGTCCAATGGGAATTATAAGCCTGATTGCATCAAATCTAAAATCTAGGATTTTCATATTTTTTGTGTATTAGCGCATTTCTGCTATAAAATCGAAATATAAAGGAAATGTGCTCAAAGTGATAAAAAAGACCTGAAAGGTTTATACATGTAGCTCTATATTATTTGAGTTGTGTAATGAGTGGTATTTCACGCAGGCCTCAGGTGGTAAGTGGTATTGGACAGGCTCCACCCATCCCATTCACGAGCCGACACGTGGCTTGGTGTCAGAGAGAGAAAACCGCCTTTTCGGGTGGGTAATCTCCATAGGCCTAAGCCGCCAGAAATGAATATCAACTGTTGGATCGAAGATCACACAGATCAATGGTGGATTCCATATTTTTTTAAGTCAGATAGAAAGAGTTTTTGCAGATTTTTCACTGTTTTTAGTGTATTTTCGGTAAAACTGTGGAAAGGGCCCGATTCCTTTGTAATATCCCTTGATCATTGTGCCATGTGGCAAGCAGGCATTTTGTAAACAATGGTACGTTTGAAAAGAGAATCCATACAGGCTGGTAGAATGTAATGCTAGTGGAAAACCTGTGCACTTTTTTATGAAACCAAAGTTTCAGACTAGCTATGTGAGTCCATCACCACGGTAATGAGATCAGTATTTTGAGAAGAGAGTCGTGGAAATAATGGAGCTATAAATAGTCATTTGGAATAAATTTGAAATCTATATGTTTTATCATGTCGACTTAATTTATAATTATTAATTAATTAATTGCTTAATAATAATTTTCATTATTATTATTGTAATTATTTATTTTTTCATTTATTTATTTATTATTGTAATGATACGTTTGTAATGTGCAGAGCCATAGAGCTAGAAGCTAGAGGACTAGATGAAGAGATAGAGGAATGATTATAGGGAAAGAAATGGATAGGAATCCACAGAGCTAGAAGAATACCTCAAAGAAGCCAGAGAGCACGATTGAGAACAGGGAGACTGTACATCGTAGGTTGTTGATGGAGTCATTGGGATCACTTAGAGGTCAAGTGAGAGAACTAGAGAGCTAAAAGTTGTGGAGAGAGTCACTTAGAGGTTAAACGAATTACAGAGGCACGCAGAGGTCGAAAGAGAGCTTAGATAAGCGAAAGCCAAGAGCCAAGAGCTAGAGATAGAACTATATCTAGAGCTAGAGCGAGAGCCACGAGCCAGAGCCGCAAACTAGAGCTAAAGCCAGAGCCAGAGCCAGAGCTAGAGAAAGAAAACCTGAGAGCTTAAGAGCCAGGAATGAGATGGTGTTCTAAGCCCATTGTTTCTGTGTAATATGGTGGAGTTGAGTGTGGATCTTGTAAAACGACTTTGTTGTAATCCCAGAGATCCTAGTTGAGTTGACTAGAGCTCAAGGAGACGTAGCAAAAGAGTTTTGGGTGAACTCCAAAATAATATTTCAATTATGTGTTATTGCTTATTGCTGCATTAAATTTGTTCCTTATTTTGCTACTTTACTTAGTGTCGTCTGTATTCTATATTAGTATAAGCAAGTGAACTTAAAGCATATAACTAGTTTTAAAACAAACATAAGCATACACCTATTTTCAAGCATTATTAATTCTGCATTTGGTTAGTCACTAGATCTTGGGAATATGTAAGCTTTGGAAGTGGGAGAGGTTCTTGTAATCTGACAAAAAGCCTTTAGTGCTCCATTTTCAGATCAATATTTGTTTTATCTTATTTATTTCCATTAATTATTTTTACTTTATTTTATTTTCATATATATAATATATATATAATATATATATATATATATATATATATATATATGATATATATATTTATAATATATATATATATATATATATATATTTGCTTTATTTTATTTTTTATTAACCATCGGTGGTCCAACCTACCTTCTAGCCAAGTTTCTGGCTCTTAAGCTTAAGCCCCTGGTTGGCCGCACTGAGTCTTTCGTGAAGGATTCTGCATCCTTCATCATGGATCTCAAGGACATTAGGCTTAATCCGGAATACATTCTTGTCAGCTTTGATGTGGTCTCCTTCTGCACTTGCATCCCTATAAAAGAGGCCTTGGAAGTGATCTATCGCCTAACAGATCCAGATACCACACATCTGGTCAAGGTTTGTCTCACTTCCAAGTTCTTCTGTTTCGAAGGTGAGTTCTTTGAGCAGACCTGTGGTGTTGCCATGGGTTCCCCCCTCTCCCCGATCGTGGCTAATCTTTTTATGGAAGATTTCGAGGCGAAAGCTCTAGCCTCGGCTCGTCTGCCTCCGAAGCTTTGGAAAAGATATGTAGATGACACTAATGTCATCTGGCCTCATGGCCAGGAGGAACTTGATCATTTCTTCAATCACCTCAATGGCCAATCCTCAACTATTAAGTTCACCATGGAAAAAGAGGTCAATGGTAGCCTCCCTTTCCTGGATATTCTTATTTCTAGGAAGGAAGACGGATCTCTCTCCCACTCTGTGTTCTAGAAGAAAACACACACAAAGCAATATCTTCACGCCGATTCCCATCATTTCCCCACTTAGAAGATGGGTGTTCTTAACACTCTGGCTACTCGTGCCCTCAGAATTTCAGATAATGAGAGCCTGGATAGAGAGAGATCCCACCTCCTTGATGTCTTTGTGGAAAATAGATATAGTAGGCACCTGGGTCGGAAAGCTTTCCTTAAAGCCTCTAAAAATGCGTTTAAGAAGAAAGAACCTAAGGAATGCTATCTAGGTGTCCATCTTCCCTATATCCAGGGGACCACAGACAAGATAGCTCGGATCCTCAGAAAATTTGACATTCCCTCAACCTTCAGGCCCCTCAAAACCATTCGCAATTCCCTTAAGTCGGTAAAAGATCCTATTAACCCTATGGACATGGAGGGTGTTTATTTGATTCGTTTCTCATGCGGGAGGCCCTATATAGGTGAAAAAGGGCACTCCATCCAGCAAAGAATCTGCGAGCATGCAGCTGACCTGAGGCATGGGAGAACTAAGTCTTCAGCCTTAGCAGAGCATGTAGACAAGACCAGGCATCATGTCTATATAGAGGAGGCGAAGGTTATTGCCAAGGTGGCTCAGTTTCATCATCGCAAGTTAAGGGAAGCTATAGAAATTGAAGAAAGGCCTATCAACCTCAATAGAGATGATGGCTGGAAGGTAAGTAGGTGTTGGATCCCTGCCCTGTCTTCTTAGTGTTTCTCCCCCCCCCCAGCCCCTTTGTTCTTCTTTTGTGCTTGCATCGTCCCCCCTGATGCCTTTTGATTCTTCCTCTTCCGCCCTGATCTAGGGTTTCCTTGTAATTTTCTCCTGTCCTTCGCCTCCTCTGTCTCTGTGTCGATCTTCCAGGAGGTTCTCTTTCTGTTCGTATAATATAGTCTCCTCTATTACATGTATTTTTTATAGTGATATATACAACGGATGATTGTATATTCTCCATGATTCGCTTATGAGTACTATTATTAATATTATCATTCTTCTTAATCGTAGATATATGCATTTGTCATATATATATATATATAATTTCAGTTATTATTCTAATTGGATTTCATTGATAGGGGGCCTTCACCTTCTTGGTTATTTAATTATTTAATGCATCCATGAGGTTATTATGTTTTCATAGTGAGTTATTATTTATCCTTGGTTCTAATTTGGTCTATTGTATTGCATTTATACTTTTATATTATTATTACAACTATTCCTAGTTTATTTTATTTTAGTTATTTTCTTAGAAAATCATCTCTATAAGTTGACAATAAAAAGTATGGTATATCTTGATTAGTATTCTATATATATATATATATATATATATATATATATATATATATATATATATAAATATTATAATATATATATATATATTATATATTATCTCATTAAATAAATTAAATTATTTAATAAACAATCCTATTAACTTTTAGATTTTTTCGATAATTAGGACCATTAATAAATACAAATTAACTTTACTTTTTAAAATAACCATCATGATTATTAATTCTCTTAGTTTACCTTAACAAACTAATTTATATATTTAGTAAAATTAAATTAATAATTTAAGGCTTTAAACTTACCATTAAATTATATATTTATTTACATCCTAATAACATTGGTACTCATTGTACCTGATTTTACATATTTATAGAAATAGAATATTATATTATTAATCTTAAGATTATTAAAATAAAAGAATAATATTAAATTCATTAATATAATTTTGACCTGGCCTTTATTATACCTAATTTTTACTTATTTATAGAAGTAGGGTAATATATTATTAATCTTAGGATTATTAAAATAAAAAATAATATTAAATTTATTAATATAATTTTGACCTAGTCTTAGAGTCCAAATTAGCCCTTAATTAGCCATTATGTAGCCGTTGGAGTCTCTGCTCAATCTATTTAACATGCTAGGCCAGATTTGTTTCTTCACTTGTCCTGACAACGAACCACACTAGTTGGTTCGAAACGTGTTGACAAAGATCTTTTTCATGTGATTTATGCCGAAGCTCTTCTTACAAATTTGATGGATCACAGAAGCCTCAATTCTACAACAATTTTTATTTCATTTTATTTTCATTAATTATTTTTATTTATTATATCATCTTCTCTGGATTAGGGTCTTGACTCCTTTTTATAAGTTTTGATTTCCCTCCTTGTTTGGAGTTTGTCGTTGAATTTTTTCTTATTAGTTATATTTTTCAAATATTTCTCCTTAATAAAATTTTAATAATATTTGACTTTAATAAATTAATTTAAACATTTTTTCAAAAACTAGTAATTTAATATAGGAAGTACTTAATAATAATTTGTTTTAATAAATTAATATCATTAATTTGAATATTATTGACTTTGATTTTTTTGATTATTTCTCATTAATAAAAAATTAATAATATTTGATTTTAATAATTAATTGAAATATTATTTTTCAAAAAAATAGTCATTTAATATAGTCGTTGCTTAATAATATTTGTTTTTAATAAATTAATATCCTATTCTAAATATTATTGACTTTGATTTTTTATTCTTAAGAGATTTTATAATAATATTTGATTTTAATAAATTAATTTAAATATTATTTTTCAAAAAATAGTCGTTTAATATAGTTGTTACTTAATAATATTTGCTTTTAATAAATTAATATCTAATTTAAATATTATTGACTATGATTTTTTTATTCTTAATGGATTTTTTAATAATATTTGATTTTAATAAAACCTTCGTGAAGCTCGATTTGGACAAACATTCAGAGACCACCATGGCCAAACAGTTTAGTTGCTTACAGTGGACCGTAGAATTGTGAGCAACAATGAGGAAAATTTCAATACAATCAAACATGGATTATAAATTGCAAGAAGCGAAAGATTCTAGAAGTTGGTGGTGGAAGGAGATTCCAGATCAGTGATAGGATACTGTGAAAAAACTCGAGCAGGGTACCCATTGGGAAATAATAAGTAAGAGCTAGAGAATAGTAAGATTAGTCCAGGAAATAGGAATCCTAGATAAAGAGATAGCATACCTTATTCCAGCACATGTTCACCATTCGAGGAATTTGACATCTGATATCCTAGCAAATTGGGGTTGTGGTAATTTGAGAAACATCTTGGACATCCCTGGGAACAAGACAAACTAGATAGAAGGACTAAACATTCTAAGGGAGATTTTGGAAAATGATAGGGAAGGAAAACAAGGCCCCTGATTGGGGTGTGATGGGAGAGGGGATCCATAATTGGATCGTTGACATGAGAGAAGGACAAATGGACACGGTACATGGGCGTCACATCCAAGGACCCCAACGAGCGCGATAGGACATACTAGGAGAGGTAGAGAGGTGGAGGCTACCGCAGGAAAAAAAGGGTAGGCTGGAAAGTATTCAAGGCAAAAAGGCTGTGAGGCAAATTAATGCATGCATGCAAGGCTGGAGGAGGAAACATGCAACATGCGATGAGACTGGAAGTTGGGAGGAGAATCAGGCTTGCAGGAGAAGGGACTATTTCTTGCACTTGGAAATCACCTTCAATGACTTGGAAGGAGACTAGTATGTAATTTTAGCCTACCTTAGTTTAGATATGGGATCAATACTGGAAGAATTAAGGCTGGTTTGGCATCCAATGGTGGTGGTTTCATATGTTTCGAGAGAATTCTGGTTCATTCTCCTATTTTTGATGTCTCATTTTTTAGTTTCTAGAATATATGGAAGCCTACAGGAGCATAACGGGATCCATGGAGGGTTAGGAGTGATTCTCGACTCCTGGGTAATGAAATTGAAAATGCCCAATGTGAAAAGCCATGGATTGGGATATGGAAGGGGTCAACTCTCCTCTGAGAGGTTGCGGTGGTCTAGTAGTCTCCAGAACCATCGAGGGTTGCGAGGGGGGTATGGGAAGTTGAATACATGCTTAGTCTAGTTATTCTTGTTAGTGGGAGACATGCAAACTCAGGGTGGTAGGAAAGGGGTTTTATTGTACCTTAATTTTTGTAAGCTTTGCCAACTAGTCTTAGCGTGGTTCTCGGGTAATCTAGAGAAGTAGTAGGCAAACAATAGGGAGGTGGGGGTAACTCTGCCATGGAAAATACAATATGCTAGAAGTGGTGGTATGGCTAGTGTTAGCACCTAGATTGAACCTCAAGTTGAAGGAAGGCAATGCCAGGGTAACCACAAACCACGCTTAGCCAAGTAGCTAGCCCTAGTAGGCCAAGTGAGGGATCTCTATGTACGGATCTCAGCCAAATTGACTAGATCTAGAGACTAATATTACACTAGGTATAGTAGCACAAGGTTTGATTTGATTTTGAAGGGATTTGCTAGATCGGTAGGAGCCAAATAGTTAGGGAAAGGAAATTAGGTCAAAACTACAGGGTGTTCCATGGGGCAAGGTATGCCCAATGATCATAACCCTATGGTTTGATGGATAAGGTGAAAAGACAGGTGAGGAGCTAGGAAGAGCATGTAGACCTCATGGATTCTTCCTAAACTTAAGAAAACACAGATTATGAAATGTCTACGCAAAACATAGCATAAAAGTTATGGATTCTGCCTTTCAAACTTGTATACATTCACATAAAGAGTATGAAATGATGAAGTGGAGTTAACAATGCATTTTAACACATGAAAACATAAGAAAAATTGAGTTGAGCATCATACCACATGGATCCCAATGAAATAGCTGCAATTTTTCATTAATTTCCTATTGTAACTAATACATATTGATACTTTATCAAAGCATAAGCATCCCACTAATTCAAAACCTTTACAATGAGAAAGAAAAAGAAGATATATACATCAAGTCAACCTCCTCCCATCCTCAGGGGTTGAATCTCTAAGATGAGGAACTTAATCCACCGAAAGCTAAACAAGAAACTAGAATCTAGGCAATCTTAACAACTTGCCTCTAAAGGAAGGAAACTGATTCATTTGTCCTCAAGACAGCTTTTGATCCAACAAATCTACCCTCCAATAACTAATATACATCCTATTTACATGCCTAGCCACCATTTACATTACTAAAGACATCATCCATGACAAAAAACCCAAAAATTATAGTCATGGCATAGTTAACTGAAAATTTAGCATAAAATTGTCCTATGCGCAGCGATAGAAGGCTATGTGCAACACATTTTATAGGGCCATTTGGGAGGCCTTCCTGGTGTCCAAATTGAGCTCATGATATATCATTGGAAAGCTTGTGCTGTCTAATTTGCAAATCTTCCTTTAGTTTCCCATTTGGAGTTGATTTGACCCCTCAAAAACTCAGTCTTCCGACATTGCTTCTATGCGTAATGCCATGGTCAGAAAGAGGGCAGAAAGGTCATTTTTTGGATGTTTTTTCACCTTTTGGCTGACCATTGTTTCTCCAAAAGCTTAGAAAATCTACATGGTGCATGTGCTCATCATTGTGAATCTAAAAATGTTGACCATGTGCATAGAGCCAATTTTTCTGAGTCAAAACTAATAAATTCTTCTAAAATACAAAAATTCTCAAAACTTACTCCAAATTTGTGGAGAACAGCACCATCAAGTGTCTGGGTCAGCCGAGGAATCTTTAACAAACAACCTATGCCTATCATCCCCCTTTTTGCCTTTGATGGCTTGTTTTACCCTTGTCTTCATTTGCTTGACTCTTATGTTACAAATCTTGTTCTGGGTCCTGTAATGGAAATCCATGTGCCTGATGATTTGATTGTCCCCATTGGCCCTTTGCAGCAGCTTCTCAAAATTAAAATTGACCCTATCAAGCCATATTTCTCTATCCCCTTCAATATCCTTTTAAGCCCTTTTTTCTGTAGTTAAGGTGGCTAGGGTTTCTTCCTCTTGCATTACAGATTTGCCTTTGTCACCTTGCCTCTTTGCTTTTAGATGTTCTAGCTCGATGAGGAACTGTTTATCACTTAGCTTCTTGTTCTCTTGATCAAGGTATGAAATGACATACATAGCTCATGCAAAGTTGTCCATTAGTGCTTGGATCTGTGCATCTTTTTCCTTTATGATTATATTTTCATTTGTCACCTCATCTTGAGCAACCCAGTCGACTACCTCAATGCCATGATGAATATGTTGTTGTTCTGGTCCATCATGTTCCATAAAATCAAATTCCCTTTCCTCTTCATCATTGAGGCTTTCCTGTAGCATCTTTTCCTTCCCTTTATACACCTGTGGTACCTATTGTGTTGATGAAGAAGGCAAAACCCCTTCCATAGTTTGTGGAACAAGAATTTTCCTATGAGCTGATGAAGAAGGCAAGACCCCTTCCACATCAAGTGGAGTAAACACTTTCCTACCTACTACAAACAACTTTCTAGCCCCTCTTTTATATGTTTGGTATGTTTCTAGCTTCTCAACAACTTTAGTCTCATTATCCTTCTTACTTTTATTTACTTTAGCACTACTAGAAGGCCTTTTTATTTCTAAAGGCACGAGTGGAGGAATCTGAGGACCATTGAAGATTTCATTGGCAATAAATGTATCCCAGGAGATGTTGAGGAGGTTGAGATGATGTAGCACAATCATCTTAATCAAGGAATAATTAATAATATTATTCATCTACTAAGGTTGTGGCATTTTCTGTATAATGTAGGCCATCTTCTCAATGTTCCTGAATAGAAATATGTGACGTTCATCATTTTAACTCTTATGAAGTGCATAAGAAGCCTAATATGATAGGTGTATAATCTAGAAAATATGCCCTCACATGTAAAATACTTCATAATGATCATCATCATAGGGGCTTACTTATCGTGAAGGAACCTGAAAGGACAGGTCCTCTTCTTTTCCTTCTTGTACCTGGATTTGATGTATGGCTCATAGTATGTCTCATTCAAATCTTGTGCTATGTAGCATTTTCCCCCAACATTCATAATCCTTGTAGCATCAGAAATAATGGAGGAGGAAACTGTAAATATTAACCCGGTAAGAGTTACATTGTTATCATAGATATTGGCTACAAAAAGCTTGGTTGGCTCAGGATGATGTTGAACTATTTGTACCTGCTCACAAAACTCATAACATCCTAGATATATGAAACAAGAGATAGTCATATGGGAAGCCTCTAACTCTTTCATGTTTGATGGTTCCTCTCTGATAATTCTACCTCTCTTGTGTGGTTTTATCTAATGTTGAGGTTCATTTTCCATGCTTTCACTACCACTATTTTCCTCCTATTAATATGTATCCTCTTTATCCATGTTTTTGAGTTTGAAGCTTTAGAAACCCTAGAGAAGGTAATCAAGAAGTGAGTTATGGTGAATAGGGATAGGGGAAGGGGACATGAGGTTGTGTAATGTAGGATAAGATATGTATGATGTGAGAGTGAGAAAGGCGGGTATCTTTTAGTATGGTCTATTTTGTAAGCAGGGATTTAGGGATTTTGTTTGGGGGATTAGGGTATAGGGGATAAGTGTATTTTACAGTAGGAAATAGGGAATAGGGATGATATTTAGGGATATGACAACACAATGTGGGAATGAGTGATATGACAACAAGATGTGGGAATGAAGGAAAATCATAAGAAGGGAGGGTATTTAGACAACCTAGGGTTTGAAAATTTAAATAGCAAACAAACTCAAAATTGTGAAATGAGTGTTGGGAGGATGATTTAAGGAGTGTATTTACTTGCTTAGAGGCTCTCGGTAGCGAAAGGAGCGATTTAGATGGTTGTTAGGGTTGTTTTTAAGTTTGTTGGCCCTATGCGCATCACCTTGTATGGGTGCACATGGCCCTGATTTATGTGTAGTGCCGTGCAAAAATACATTGGCACATAGGCCCTATGTGTAATGCTTTGGTTGTATGTGCAGCACCTCGAAAATTTCACCCTGTGCACAATGCTCCTTGCTCAATGTGTAGTGCCCATCCGCTTTGCCCTGCGATCAACGCTCCTTTCTCTATGTGTAGCGCGCAAGGTTTCTACAGCCATCAATTTGCTGCAACTCCCTTTTTCTCTGTTTGTCAAATGAGAATGATGACATTTGAAAAGTGATTTTGAAATATTACATAGTGGATGATTTTGATCTTTCCATAGAAAACACCCACTTTATAATGTTTGTTTCGAACTTTTACTTTGTCTTCAAATCTATGTTTAATGCTTTTCTTTCTTTGTCTCTTTTCAGGTGGATGATGCTTTGATTGAGCTGATTTCTTCAATGACTCATTTCTTGCAGTAAGGATAAATGCTTGGGTAGCTTATGGGAACACTTATTACATGAAATGACCTGACTTACATGAAAAAATATGAACAAACTAAAATACTTTGTTTTCATCTCAAAAACATAATTTTGAGATGAAAATTACATCACTGAAATAAAAACTTTGTACAATAACCATGACTTGTTTCCAATCACTATTTGTTTATTGGTCTTCCTCATACCTTTTATACCCTTTATTTACATTGAAACTATGCTTTTGACCTTGGAAATGAACCCTAAGACCTAATGGAAACATGATTGCCTTGACTCTAAAAATAACATAACTGAAACCATAACTGAATGCAACATGGAGATGGATTAGCAAGTGTACCTCATGAGGGAAATTTTGATCTTTTGAAAAGAAGACAACCATCAGTGGACCATTTTGGCATGACCTAGTGGAATGATAAAAAATTTAGTATGGGACACCTAAAATGAAAATGCAAGGAGAATATTTGATCCTTGATGGAAGTATGCATTTACTGACACTGACGTTGGCCTTATTGGGGATGGCAGCTCCTTGGAGGTGTCAAGAATACCATAGACCAAGTGCCTATCTGATTGGGCCAATACAGTCAAACAAATGAAAGACTAATTTTTTTTTGAAATTTTTCAAAAATGACTCGATACAAACTAAAAATTCACTCAAAACCGACTGTTGACTAACTCAAAAACCAGCTAAAAACAACACAAAGCATTTAATCTTTATAGCCTTCACTTCAAGCACCAAGGTCAAATGAAATTGTACTTCAAATATTGCAAGGAAAGTAAACTGGTATATACAATGACAATGAAACAACTTCATCAAGCTACATCATAAATAGTAGTGTTTCAGGAGCCTACCATTGTCTGGTCCTCCTGAGCATTCTTGACCATCCTTTTCCTTTAATAAAAATGCATTTTGTCCTCAATAGGTTATATTTTATAAAGTCCTTTCCACAGATTGTCAAACGTACCATGTTTCCCTTTTTCTTCATTCCATGCATCCCATCGCAACACTACATCTTCCAACTCAAACTTTTCTACATTGGTCGTGCAGTCGTAAATTTTCTTTATTCTCTCTTGCGGTCGGAGAGTATCTTGAGAAACATCTTTCCTTGTTTGTTGAAGGTGAATCATGTGATTGATCCAGCGTTGAATATCATCTTCTTCACTATTGATTTCTTGCAATAATATCATCACCAGGACTACAAGGGATGTAGTAAACACCATATGAGTACCATAAACCAATTCAAATGTGACATACCTATTGATTTCTTACTGCTCACTCTATTAGCCCATAGAATATTGACAAGCGTTCGATGCCAATTCATTTTGTTTGCCTCCAACATCTTCTTAATGATGTACCAATGATTTATTTGGAGACTAAGCTAGTCCATTTCCCTGCGAATAGTATGCCATGGTATGACCCAATGTGATGTTGTATTTGTTGCAAAACTAAACCGTTTTCTTCAACTTAAACATTGCTGCATTATTTGTAATAATATTGTGAGGGAAACCAAAACGAGACAAGATATTGGACTCTAAAAACTAAAAGATTACCGTGTCCATAGCTTATCTTGTCGAAATGGCTTCAATACATTTGGTGAAGTAATCAGTAGCTATCAAAATACATATGTGCTATAGTGATGATGTAAGATGAATTTGTCCTATGAAATCAATCCCTCAATGCTAGAATGGTGCATTAACTACAACTGAATTCAAAGGAGGAGGAAGCAACTTATTTTTTCCCTAAAAAACCTAACATTCATGGTAGCTCATGACTGTCTTATATAAATTTGAAAATAAAGATGACCAATAATACTGTGCTCTCAAGATTTTATTAGTTGTTGTTTTCCAGAACAAGTGACCCTGACAATATCCTCTATGAAAATCATACATTACCTGCTAAGCTTCATTTTCAGCCAAACAATTAAGAAGAACCCCTCCTAGATGTTTCCAATAGAGAGAACTGTCTAAAATGCAGAATTTTGTAGACTTCAAATTAGTGATCTATCTTTAGTTTTCAACATTCTAGGAGGAGGAGAAAAATGTTAAAGAACATATACTATAACAGAATACCATGGTGAGTTGAGAAACATCTATGATACCTAAATGAGTGTGCCACCATCTTCACCATCTAACATTGCTGCAATAAGATTTATGTCTAGAACATGAAGATTCGACTCGGCCATGATTTTTGCCAAGCCTTGAGCTTTTATTAGTTTCATGGCTGTAATCTCAAGATCATACTCTAACATTGCTGCTATCCACTTACCTCTTATTCCTTCGGGATCAGTTTGCATGAGGACATCTTTGATAGCCGCGTTGGGAACATATGTTATGCTATGAAAATGTAGAATATAAATTGGAAAATACTTCAATGCCTTTATAATAGCCAAAGCTTATTTCTCAATGAGCTCACAGTGAAGAGAAAGATCTCTAATAGTCCGACTGAAAAATGCAATGGGCTGCTCCACCTGATCCTTCTTTTGCCTCAACATCGCATACAAAGTGCGCTCAGATGCAAATGAAAATATAATAAAATCACGAGTATAATCGGGACTGATCAAAACAGGGGTTGTGGTCAAAGCAAGCTTTAGCAAGTTGAAATATTTCATGACATCCTCGATCCATTTCAAAGTGTTGTCCTCCTTCAACATATTAGTTAACTCATGCAAATGCTCAGCCAAATTTGGTATAAATCTACATAAGAAGTTCATATTACCATTGAAGGCATGGATATCCTTTTTATTGCATGGAAAGTCTATTTGCTAAATATCCTCCACCCTAGAAGGATCAATACAGATACCATCTTTGGAAATTATATGACCGAGGAGCTTACCTTCCTGCATGGCAAAAAGACTCTTCTTTGTATTTAAATAAATCGCGAACTCTTTGCAATTCTGAAAGACAATCCTCGGGTGGTGTAAATGCTCATCATAAGAACCAAAAAATATTTTCAAGTCATCCAATTAAACCACCAATAAAACATCCTTCTCATTAGTGAAAGTTATATCCATGGCCTACTGAAAAGTGGCCCTGACATTCTTCAGCCCATATGGCATCTTGGCATACTGCAAAGTCTCCCATGGTGTTGTGAAGGTAGTTTTGTCTTGGTATTTTTCATGCACCAAAATTGGATTGTAACCTAAGTAGCTATCTAGTAGTGACATCCATGATGCTCCAACTACTCTTTGCAGAATGTGGTCCATCTTAGGAAGAGGATAATTATTTTTCAGGGATACTTTATTTATGTTTTGAAAATCAATGCAGAACCTTATCTCTCTGGTATTTTTTCATATCAAGACTAAATTTGAAATCCAATCAGAGAATCTAATTGGAACAATGATACCAGATTTAAACAATATATTTACTTCTTTCTCGATGGATGGTAGCAGCTTTGGATTGATCCTCCTCAACTGTTTTCTAAAGGGATTTTGATCCAGTTTGATAGGAATGGTGTACTGAATGATGTTCTTGTCATACACTTTCAAATCTAAGTAATCGACACAAAAACATTAGAAAATTCAGAAAGCAACTTAACATACTTAGCCTTTGACTTGGGAGATAATGTTTTTAATAACTTTACAAGCTTGGGCTGGTCTGTTGTTCCAATGTTTACATCTTGAACTCCTTTGTCAGTAGGAAGCAAGGTTGGTTTCCTTGCCACATTATCTTTATTAAAAAACAACTCTAAATGTATAAGACCTCCAGGAATAACATTTTCCTTCAACCGTAAAATGTCCATCTAATTTATCTCAATGTCTTTTTCATCAGAATGACAAACATCATCAATGAAAGCATCCTTAAACTTCACTTCATTCTACAAAAAGGGATTAATTTCATTGGCATCCCAGAAAACCTACCAATATCCCAAATTATTAGGAACAATAGGCTTATGTTTAACATCAATTTCAAATTTATTGCTAGAATTCATTGGAATTTTCAACTTTCTCACTACTATAGCAAGTCAATTAGCAATGATGTTTTCACTTCTCAGTACTGCTCTCAATGTGAATTTTGGAAACATCTTCAAGATATCCAAGACTGCATTCCTATAAGCTCTCATTTGTGGATGCTTCACTTGATATTCTCCTTTGAGTTGTTTAATCACTAGCTCTGAATCACCATAAACACAAATCCTATTTGCACCCAACTTCTTTAAAATCTTTAGACCTGTAATCAATCCCTCATACTCTGCTTCATTATTAGAGAAATTGAAAGCTAATTTATAAGAACACACTCTAACATTACTTGGAACATTGTCTAGCTGAAAAGCAGAACTTTGAATCCAAATTCCAATACCCACACCATCCTTACCGAAGGCACCATTGAAGTCCATGCTCCAAAGGCCATCTTCGTCTTCCAGATGTTGGAATTTTGCTTTTGTTTCAATCTTATGTTTGCTGGTTGCTTCATTTTTTTGTTCTTTACCGACTTTCTACTCCTGTGGAGGCTACTTAGAAGGAATTGCCACTTTTTTCTTTTCTTCATTAAGAACTACTAAAAAACCTTCAGAAATTTCTGGTACATCATCTACTTCTACGAGCTAAATATCTACATCATTCAATCCACTATCTGTGTACAAAACAAAAGACTCTAAATCTATATGTACAACATTTATCAGATGATTTATGGGCTTCTCTTTGCTAGTGATCATATATTTCATCTTCTTTTCTTAGTATAACTTCCTTAATTAACCGAAAATGGGGATTGAACCATAAGAGAAGTCAAGTTGTAAAGTGCCTTTCAGTTTGGCTCCCCACAATCTAGAAAAAAACATACCAAATTGAGGTAGCATATCAACTACTACCACGTCCATCAAAACATTTGTGGCTGGGATTTGATCTAAGGAAACCACAAAATCTTTGATGAGACCAATGTAGCAAAATCTACCAGAATCAAATGAATACAAATCATGATATTATCAGTTGATATCTAGGCCCAACTTTTCCATGATAGCCTTGGGCATCAAATTGTGGGAAGCTATGGCATCAAGCATAGCATTATGAAAATATACTCATGCAATATAAGACTCAAATAAAAGGGAGGGACCTCGCTTTCTTCTAGCTGACCTTCTATAGCTAGACCAAAAATAAGTTGAGGATGATCATCTTCAACATTTACCATGTCAGAGAAAGGATCAATTTGCAGTATTCTAGACACATGGTGTTTGTAATGGCTATTCTCAACAACCTCGGTCAAATTTATGGAAGCTTTTAATTTAGCAACATCCCTCTGATCTATTTGCTCCTTCATTGCAATATCCTTTTTCTGATTGTATTTCTCTTTTGTAGTTGTACTTGTTGATGGTTGATTTACCTTGCTAGGATTCTGATTAGTGTGGTCCTATCCTTTTTTTCTGATTGTTTGAAAGATCATTCATATACTGAGCGTCCTTCATATTTTGAATAGGACTGACCAATACATCTCTGTTCCTCAAAGAATATTGTTTCTATTGTGTGATCAAAGCCTTAATATAACCAAACTGATAATCATTAGATTCAGTCTCCAGAAGAACATCATTTTCTAAGATGTAGTCCTCATCCTTTAGAATGTTGGAACTTTGTGCATATTCCTCATCTTCGGTCAGAAATATAGGCATACCATCTGCAGTGAAGAAATGATTTGGTTCAATTATCAAATCTTCCTCTTCTTCTTCTTCCACTCGAACATAATTCTGTTGTAAGAGAGTTTTGATCTATTTTTGTTGTTGAGCTGGTTGTTGCAGTGCTTTTTTCTCTGTTTGCTTGATTTAGAATTGCGGTTGTTGTTGCCCTCTAATGTTTGGGTTATGTGTTATGAAACCAGATCAAAAAGATAGAAAATATAGTTGAACGCCTTAGAATTTCGCCTCTTCGAGGGGGCAACCTCCTTTACATTACACAAATGAACAATTATTGGATGATACAAACGACAAGACGTCCTTTCTATATATAGGAGTCTAAGGGGTCATAATATAATCAGAGCTGACATAACAATAATAATGTAAGGGCATAATAATAATAATAGTGGGCTTTTATGGGGCACAATAATAACAATATGGGGACTACATGGGCATAAAAATATAATAACAGGGTTGTATTAATAACAATAAGGGGTTACAGTAGTAGTATAGGGAGCTAACATGCCCCTTTCCTTCAAAAAGTGTTGTCCTCAATGCTTGAGTAGTTATTGAGGATTCTGTGTAAATTCTTGTCCTCCCATGTGGAATCTTTAACTAGTAAGTTCTTCCACTTGATGATATACTCTAAAATTGGTATATTGCGTAGCTATCAGTTTCTTGGTTATGTGACTAGTTCAAGTTCCAATATGATTTTTCCTTCCTTGTCAAGTTCTCGTAATACTATTTGAACTAGGATCTTTTGCAGCTTTTGAATGAGTTCCCATTCCTTTGGGCATATGGATATTTGTAAGGCCTAATGTTTGGAGGAACACTTCCTAGAATCAAATGAATAGCATGGTCATGATCATGAATAGGTGGGAGGCCTTTGGGAGTCTCAAATACCTTGGAATGATTGTCCAAAATGTTCTAGAGATCTGGAGAAATACATGATTTCGATGTGGGATCCTCTAGTGAACATAATTGTGAAATTACGCCCCATTGTTATTTATTTAGAAGCTTTGTCATGTTATTAGAGTTGATTATCTTTTTGGGTTTCCCTTCAACACACCTCAATTCAACTTCCTTTCCTTCCCAAGAAAATTTCAGGAAAAGTTCTTGAAAATTAAAAGCTATCATACCCAAAGGTTCTAAGCATTGGACTCCTAGTAAAACATTAGCACCACCCATTGGAATGGAAAGCAATGGGATATTAAATACATATTCTCCCTTGGATAGCTTGATATTATGGCACTTTCCAGAGAAATTTATTTTTCCTAGAGTTACAACCATCACTTGACCCTCTGGTGCTAGATATAGGAAGCAATTCAATTCCTTGGCTATCTTACAATGAATAAAATTATGGGTGCTGCCCAAATCAATCAACAGTATTACCTTTTTCTTCTTGATATGTCCTTCTATATGAATAGTTTGAGTGGTAATTTCTTCCAATGCATTACAAGATATGGTCAGATTCATTTCTTGATGCTCGATGTGAGCTTTCAATTCTTGAACATTTTTCCCCATGATATGTCCTTCTATGTTGGTAGTTTGAGGAGTGGTAATTATAGCCAGTGCATTACAAGATATGGTTAGATTCATTTCTTCTTTCTTGATGTGATCTTTCACTTCTTGAACCTTTCTCTTCCTGATATGTCCTTCTATCTTGAGAGTTTGAGGAGTGATAATTCTTTCCCATGCTTTACAAGATATAGTCATATTCATTTCTTCTTTCTCTGCGATAGGTTCATGGTGTATATCCTCTTCTTTTTTTTTTCTTGATCATTTTATTCCTCCTCTACATAATCTACATAAAATAATTTCTTCTCAGCACACTTATGACCTTTAGTGTATTTTCTATCACAATTGTAACAAAGCCCTTTTTCTCTTGTTTCTTCCAATTGTTGTGGTGAAAACCTTGTAGGTTGTGGAAGGCTAGGAGAAAAAACACTTCCATAATTATAGTCATGAGTGTTAGGGTTCCTTGTTTCCATAATTTCGCTTTCAATTTTTCTTGCCAACCTAAATACCTTCTCCAATGAATTAGGTTCCCAAAGACAAACCTCATGTTGAATTTTATCCTTTAAAGTCCCTATGAATACATAAACCATTTTCTTCTCTGGAATATCATTTACCCTTATATTCAATTTTTGGAAGTCCTCAATGTGCTCTGCCATTGAAACCTTTTGTTTGAGATTTATCAATTGGCTAAAGGAGGTGTTTCTCTTTATATCATCATAATATGCTACCATTTCCTTCATGAAAATTGACCATGTGACAAGAGGTTTAAGAGAAAAAAACCCTTTATACAATAAAAAATGATTTGATTCTAAATAATTAGATGCAATACGTAGCTTTTGTAACAGTGGTACACCATGTCGATCAAAATGTTTCTCCATTTGTAGTATCCAATTTACCGGATCCTTGCCATCAAACTTCCTCATCTTACTTTTTCTTGATTTTAGGAGCTCGATCTTGAAATGATTGTAACCTTGTACTTTTGGATCATGAAGTTCTAAAATTTTGGTTTGTAATAGCCCTTTGAGTCCTCCTTCTAACTCCACAAGACTGATCATGATTGGATTCCTAAAGAGAGATCTAACTTTCCCACAATTGAATTAACTCGAGGAATGAAATCCTCACTTGATTTTTCTCCGGCTAAACTAGATTTCTCTGCAACTTTATTATATTTTCACCCAATTCTATGAGGATCAATAATAATGTTTGGAGGATTTGGATTTGGATTGGATCTGGCCTACTTTAGCGAATCGAGTATGTCTAATTTTGAAAATTAAGATATTGCTTTACAACTTTCCATTTTAGCCTATGATTCAATTCCAAAACTCGTCATCCACAAGCTTAAGAATATAAATAAAACATCTTACTTGAGTGATTATTTTTTGATATTTCATTCCCAGTATGGTTGCCACTATGTTAGCACTTGGATTGAACCTCTAGCTGAAGGAAGGTAATGCCAGGATAACCACAAAGCATGTTTAGCCAAGTAGCTAGCCAAGGAGAGGTCTCTCTCCATAACGGTCTCAGCCAAATTGACTGGATCTAGAAATTGATATTAGACTAGGTATAGTAGCACAAGGTTTGATTTGATTTTGAAGGGTTTTGTTGGACCGGGAGGAACCAAACTATTAGCGAAAGGAAATTAGGTCAAAACTACAGGGTGTTTGATGGGGCAAGGTAGGCACAACAATAAGAATATTAGGGTTTGATGGATGAGGTGAAAAGATAGGTGAGGAGATAGGAAGAGCATGTAAGCCTCATGGATTCTTCTTAAACTGAAGAAAACACAGACAGTGAAATGTGTACCCGAATCAAAGCATAAAATTTATGGATCTGCCTTTCAGACTTGTATACATTCACATAAAGAGTATGACATGATGTAGTGGAGTTAAAAGTACATTTTTAACACATGAAAACATAAGAAAAAATGAACTGAGCATCATACAACATGGATCCCAAAGAAATAGCTGCAACTTTTCATTAATGTCCTATTGCAACTGATACAAATTATATTTTATCAAAGCATAAGCATCCCACTGAGTCCAACCCTTTACAATGAGAAAGAAAAAGAAGATATAGACATCAATTCAAACTCCTCCCATCCTTAGGGGTTGAATCCCTAAGATGAGGAACGTAATCCATCAAAAGCGAAATAAGGAACTGGAATGTAGGCAATCTTAACAACTTGCCTCTAAAAGAAGGAAACTGATTCATTTGTCCTTAAGATAACTTTTGATCCAATGAATCTACCCTATAGTAAGTTCTAACATCCATCCTATTTAAATGCCTAGTCATCATTCACATCTGTAAAGACATCATCCATGAGAGAAAACACAAAAATTACAGTAAAGGCATAGTAAACTGAAAATTTAGCATAAAGTTGTCTTATGCGCAGTGCTAGAAGGCTATGCACAACACTTTTTATAGGGCCATTTTGGAGGTCTTACTGATGTTCAAATTTAGCTCATGACAGCTCATCAGAAATCATGTCCTATCTACTTTATCAACTTTCCTTTATTTTCCTATTTCGACTTGATTTGACCCCTAAAAAACTGATTATTCCAAGAATGATTCTATGCACACTGCCACGGTCAAAAAGGGGGCAGAAAGGTCATTTTTTGGGTGTTTTTTGACCTTTTGGCTGACCAGCGTTGCTAAAAAATATTAGAAAATGCACAAGGTGCATGTGATCATCATTTTGAATTCAAAAATTCTGACCATTTCCTCATTGGATGCACCTAGGGAAAGTGCAGCGCCAGTGGCACTCCACATAGAGATATCTTTTCTGAGTAAAAAACTACTAAATTGTTAAAAAATGCAAAAGTTCACAAAACATACTCAAAATTTGTGGAGAACACCGCCATCAAGTGTCTCGGTCAGCCAAGGAAGCTTCGACAAGAAACCTAATCCTATCACCCTCATTTTTTCCTTTCAGGGCTTGTTTTTAGCCTTCTCTTCATTTGCTTGACTCTTATGTTACAAATCTTGATCCGGGTCCTGTGATGGAAAGCCATTTGTCTGATGATTTGATTTTCCCTATTGGCCCTTTGAAACAGCTTCTCCAAATGAAAATTGACCCTATCAAGCCATATTTCTCTATCTTTTTTAATCTCCTTATCAAGCCATTATTCTGAAGTCAAGGTGGTTGGGGTTTCTTCCTCTTGCATTACTGATTTTCCTTTGTCACCTTGCATCTTTTCTTTGAGAAGTTCTAGCTCCATGAGGACCTATTTTTCACTTAGCTTCTTGTTCTCTTGCTCAAGATATGAAATGAAATACTCAACTCTCTCCAAATAGTCCATTAGTGCTTGGATCTATGCATCTTTTTCCTTTATGATTATATTTTCATTTGTCTCCTCATCTTGAGCCTCCAAGTCAACTATCACAATGCCATGATGAATATGTTGTTGTTTTGGTTCATCATGTTCAATCAAATCAAATTCCCTCTCCTCTTCATCATTGAGGCTTTCCTCCAACATATTTTCCTTCACTTTATGCACCTATTGCACCTGTTGTACCTGTTTAGTTGAGGAAGAAGGTAAAGCCCTTTCCACAGTTTGTGGAGAAAGCATTTGCCTATGAGCTGTTGAAGAAGGCAAGGCCCCTTCCACATCAGGTGGATTAAACACTTGCCTATCCACTAAAAACAACTTTCTAGCCCCTCTGTGATATGTTTTGTAGGTTTTTGGCTTATCAACAACTTTAGTCTCTTTAGCCTTCTTACTTTTCTTTATTTTGGCACCTTTGGAAGGCCTTTCTGCTTCATGAGGCATCGGTGGAGGAATATGAGGACCATTAAAGATGTCATTTTTAATAAATGTATCCCATGATATGTTGAGGAGGTTGAGATGATGTAGCACAATCATCGTAATCAAGGAATAGTGATAAATATTATTCATCTACTGCGGGTATGGCCTTTTCTGTACAATGTAGGCCATCTTCTCAATATTCCTAAATAAGAAGTATGCGATGTTCATCATTTTCACTCTTGTGAAGTGCATAAGAAGCGTAATATGATAGGTGTATAATCTGGAAAATCTTCCCTCACATGTAAAATACTTCATAATGGTCCTCATCATACGGGCATACTTGTCATGAACGAACTTGAAATGAAAGGTCCAGTTATTTTCATTCTTGTACCTAGATTTGGTGTATGGCTCATAGTAGCACTTTCTCACCCTATTCTTATGCTTTATGCCATTTTTCCCACACATTTGGAAACCTTGCAGCATCAACAATGATGGAGGAGGAAACTGTAAATGTCACCCCGGTAAGAGTTACCATGTTATCACAGAGTTTGGCTACAAAAAGCCCAGTTAGCTCACGATGATGTTGAACTCTTTGTACCTGCTCACAAAACTCATAATATCACAGATACCTGAAAGTAGAGACATTCATATGGGAATCCTCTAACTCTGTGATGTTTGATGTTTTCCCTTTGATAATTATGTCTCCCTTATGTGGTTTTCTCTGATGCTGAAGTTCATTTTCCATAATCATATTAATATATGCTACTTCAGTTAAGGGAACCCAAGTGTACGCACAACTGTGTTTAAGGAAACTAGCGTATATCAAGTAAACCTATGATTCAACTAATCCATTATATGTTGATCTTTAATCAGTGCATCAGAACTTCATTAACCATATAAACAATAAACAGGTGCAGTAAAATACAAGAGATCATCACACATAAGAAACACGCATGAACACCATGATATAAGGTGGAAACCCACTGCGAGACAAAAACCACCGGTTGTCGTCTTCCTTTAATATAAGAAAAATCTATTTACAATATTGTACTAGTGCAGACTCATACCAGTATGCAAGCACTCACCTGCAGAAGGCTACAACCTTCTCTCATTCTCCAGCTACTACTGGAAGGGAGCTATAACCCCCTGGCTCTTGTACTAGCCTATATGTTTACTAGTACATAGGGACTGGACTAATGAAGGCTCTAACCTTCACTCATTTTCCAGCTGCTACTGGAAGGGAGCTCCAACCACCTGCCTCTTGTATTAGTTGATATGTTTACCAATACATAGGCACCAGCCTACAGAAGGCTCTGACCTTCTCTCTTCCTCCAGGGACCATGTTTCATAAATTTTCATACTTGATACTTCTGAAGCACAACACCATAATCTAAAGGCTATGTTTCATCCAATTTTCACATTGGAACCATTAACAACATTGAAGTTTAAAATCAATCACCACTGCACTACACCTACTTCATCAATCTTTGAATCACCCAACACCGAATCACTGAAACCCTGTCATCAAAACACAATCACTAGAACAGAGAGCGAACCGCAGAATTCTACAACAACAACCTTATCCAACTACAACCTCAAATATCATACTTCATACTGTGTATGCTACTTTGATTAGCCAAACCAGAGTGTATACGTGCTTTTACCAAAGTGAACTCACATACAGATCTACAAATATTTACTCATGACTTTGCAGCTATTCCAGACATCAGTCATACCCAAATCATAACATTTATACAATAAAACATGTGTCAATAATTCAGATCTAGTCTATCAATGATCAAACCACATAATGATATTACATTCCAAGCCTTATGATCTCAATCCATCATCTATCATCAACCACATAGGTGCATCCTTGGCTCAAATCAAGCAAAGCATCACAAACCCATAACAAGAATACTATATCTCACACTTCATCAAATATTCATCACTTGCACACTTGCCCTTTGGCCTAATGATCTTCTTCTCCTTATATAGGTTTAGGCCTCTCTCAATACCATGGTCCAAAGCCATGTAGGACCAATACCTGGGGTCAATACCTAAGACCAAATACCATGAACCAATACCAAAATATCATGGTCCAAATACCACGGACTAAAACATAGTTTTCCAACATGTACATGCCTTTCCTTCTATGAGTGTGTGTGTGTACATTATATTCACCTTTTTATATAGTGAACTTGTGTGTATACGTGACTTTGTCACAATGAACCTACGTATACCTCTTTCTGATCATTAATTCTTTGCTATTGACCTGCTGCACTATGATATGTCATCTGAGTGAGTTGTCATCAAGTACAACACTTGTATCTTAGTTGTATCATAATGCCAACAATCTCCCCCTTTGGACTTGATGGCAACAACCACACCAAGTCACTCTACCCCTTTAACATCAAGGGCAAAGGGTGGACCAAGATATTCTCTCCCTTGATATACATTCTGCTATCCATACTCCCCCTGAGTACATGCTGAAATCTCTGATTGAGCTCCCCCTTTGTACATGCTAAGATGTATCAATCCATCCATGCTCCCCTTGAGCACATGCCAAGTCTACAAAGATATTTTTCAAAATAATAAGATGACTCTACCACTCAACTAAGTGACTATGACCTTCTTATCACCAATGACTCATACATACATAGATCTACCAACTATGTGGGGATACACCACTTTGACTCATCCACCCAACCAAGTTAGGGTATAGAAATTATTACATCATCCTTTCCATGCATAGTTGGCGTACAAGTTAGGTATTTGCAAGGCCTTTACACCAAATGATGTTCATGACTTTTATAGCAAAGACCAACAATCATAGCAAGATCATGATAGTCATCAGCAACTATCGTACACCATATATGATCTGCACCGTAAGAATCTATCACCAACATCCAAACCTGTAACTCACAATACCATTCTTTTGGCCAACCAACAAGAAGTAGCAAGATGTATCATTTAGCCACATAAGCATCATCATCAAACACTTCTAACCATAATTCCAACAATGCATTACTCAAAGCATATGCTCCACCTGAACCTATGCCAATCAACATATACCATGACCGAACCATATCAAACTTCTTTATGTGAATTTGTTCTACTGCTTTTTCTCAGAGCTCTGTATACGGGACTCTGCAGCCTTTAACTCACGTAAATATGCAACTTCTCTTTATGAAACTTGGGTATGATATTTATAACACTTAGGTTCTACACCTTCAGCTCCATCTGAGTTTGTCATGTCTATATACTCTGCTATGCCACAAATTTATGACTATACTTCCCTTTTCTTCCATATCTTTCACTGTGATGATGTTTTATCTTTTTGGTATGGTGCCCAAAATCTTCTCCTGCATTCCTTTGCTATATGTCCAAGCTTGTTACATGCATAACATCTTACATATTTCATATTCCTTCTGTAGTAGTCAACAGCTTTGTGACCAAACATATTGCAAGAAAAATAATACCCCTTAAAGTACCTGGAATGTGATTCTCTTTCTATGTGATGGTCTTGAGCCATTATACTTCTGCATCTTGTTGCAGCATGTCCAAAGTTATGACATTCATAACACTCAACATTATTCATCTGAGAACATAACTAACTATCACTTCCATAGTTTGGAGTAAAAGATTTTTTTTTTATGACTTTCTTTCCTTGGTTGTTGATGGGGTTGACCTCTCATCTCCTTGTTGAACATTTCAGATTTTGCATTAGAGTTCCTTGCCTCACCTTGTGAGCTAGATTCACCTTCAACAGATTCATAAAAACCAAGACCAATTTTGATAGTAGGCGACCTTTGACTACTAAGAATATCATCCAAAATCTTAGTATTGTCTTGAAATCGTAATATTCTATCATTTTATTCTTATTTACCTGAACTTGTTATTGTTCTTCCTTTTCGAGATATTGCTTCTTCAAGATTTATTCAAACTTTCTTCCTTCTTCCACTTGTTGCTTTAGTTTGAGAATCTCATTTTCTTGTTCTTCATTATACTCCTACAGCATTTGACGTACTCTGAAGGCACACTCCAGCTGAGATTTTAAACTGATAACTTCTTCTTTGAGGGCACTCTCCCTTTTGTTAAATAGATCATGTTGATCTATGATTTTATCTGATGCTTCATTTGCTTGTTCATCTTCAATCTAAGGTGATTCAGAATCTGAATACTTGCTTCCACCTAATAGCAGGATGTCACTGTTCCTTTGAGCTATCTTTGTGCTTTCTTTCCATTGTTCTACGGATCTCCTTCAAGAAATCAAGCTTCTACCAAAGGACCTGCTTTGATACCAATTGTTGGAAATAATACTCAGAGGGGGGGTGAAATAGTATTATCAAATCACTAACTTTTTCATTTCCATAATCAGATTCATATACACTACTTCAGTTAAGGGAACCCGCGTATACATGCAACTGTGTTTAATGCAACTAACATATATCGAGTAAACTTATGATTCAATTAATCCATTATATGTTGATCTTTAATCAGTGCATCAGAACTTCATTAACCATATAAACAGTAAATAGGTGCAGTAAAATACAACAGATCATCACACATAAGAAACACACATGAACACCATGATATGAGGTGGAAACCCAATGTGAGACAAAAACCGCCTGCTCTCATCTTACTCTAATATAAGAAAAGCATGTTTACAATCTTGTGCTAGCACATACTCATACCAGTACGTAGGCACCCACTTGCAGAAGGCTACAAACTTCTTTCATTCTCCAACTACTACTAGAAGGGAGCTACAAACCCATGGCTCTTCTACTAGCTGATATGTTTACTAGTACGTAGGTGCCAACCTACTGAAGGCTCCAACCTTCACTCATTTTCCAACTGCTACTCAAAGGGAGCTCCAACCCCCTAGCTCTTGTATTGGCTTATATGTTTACCAATACATAGGTGCCAACCTACAAAATACTATGACCTTCTCTCCTCCTCCAGGGACCACGTTTCATAAATTTTCATATTAGATACTCCTGAAGCACAACACCATTATCCGAAGGCCACATTTCATCAAATTTTCATACTGGACCCATCAACAACATTGAAGCTCAAAATCAATCACCACTGCACTACACCTGCATCATCAATATTTGAATCACCCGACGCTGAATCATTGAAACCTTTTCATCAAAACACAATCACTAGAACATAGAGTAGACCACAGAATTCTGCAACAAGAACCAGATCCAACTGCAACTTCAAATATCATACTTCATACTGTATACGCTACTCTTACGAGCTGAACCAACGTGTATACGTGTTTTTACCAAAGTGAACCCACGTATAGATCTGCAAATATTTACTCATAACTTTGCAGATATTCTAGACATCGATCATACCCAGATCATAACATTTATATAATAAAACATGCATCAATAATTCAGATCTATTTTATCCATGATCAAACCAAATAATGATAATACATTCCAAGCCTTATGATCTGAATCCATCATCCATCATCAACCGCATAGGTACATTCTTTGTTCAGATCAAGCAAAGCATCACAAACCCATAACCAACATACTAGATCTCATACTTCATCAAATATTCATCACTTGCACACCTGCCCTTTAGCCTAATGATCTTCTTCTCCTTATATAGGTTTAGGCCTCTCTCAATAGCATGGTCTAAAACCACATATTACAAATACCTTGGACCCAATACCTGGGGTCAATACCTCAGACCAAATACCATGGACTAATACCAAAATACCATGGTCAAAATACCACAGACCAAAACGTAGTTTTCCAACATGTACCCGACTTTCCTTCTGTGAAAGTGATTGTGTATGTTATATGCACATTTGTATATAGTGAACCTACATGTATACACGACTTTGTCACACTAAAGTTGCGTATACCTCTTTCCGATCATTAATTTTTTATATTGACCTACTGCACTATGATCTGTCATCTGAGTGAGTTGCCATCAAGTACAACACCTGTATCATACCTATATCATAATGCCAACAGTCTTCAAATCTATGTTTAACGCTATTATTTCTTTGTCTCTTTTCAGGTTGATGATGCTTCGATTGAGTTGATTTCTTCAATGGCTCATTTCTTGTAGAAAGGAGAAATGCTTGGGAAGCTTATGGAAATACTTATTACGTGAAATGACTTGAATTAGATCAAAAAATATGAACAAAGTAAAATACTCTATTTTCATCTCAAAAGCATGTTTTTGAGATGAAAATTACATCACTAAATTAAAAGCTTTGTACAATAACCATGAGTTACTACCAATCAATCTTTTTTTATTGGTCTTCCTCATACCTTTGATGCCCTTTATTTATAGTGAAACTATGCTTTTGACCTTGGAAATGAACCTTAAGACCTAATGGGAACATGATTGTCTTGACTCTAAAAATAACATAACTGAAACCATAACTGAATGCATGTGGAGATGGGTTAGCAAATGTACCTCATGAGGGAAAATTTTATTTTCTGAGAAGAAGATGACCATCAGTGGACCATTTTGGCATGAATTAGTGGAATGACCAAAAATTCAGTATGGGACACCTAAAATGAAAATGCAGATAGCATATTTGACCCTGATGGAAGTATGCATATACTGACACTAACAGTTGGATAGAGGACTATAAGAATGACCAGGGAGAAGCTCTTGGTGTGCTCTTAACATTTCTCTCAGTCATTGTAGTTCAATTTAGACTGTAGGGTAGCATCAATATCTCAAGGGTTGGAGGGAGGAGCGGGTACTCCAGATTCTAGTGGGCTTGTATTTTTTTACGAAACTCAAGCTAAACTTCTACAATTCTTGTTTTGGTTATCCAAAACATTACTGTCAGAACACTTGGGTGTCGTTGAACTTCACCTTAGAACCCAGTTGGCCGACTTCTCCTAGTTGGGAATCAAGCGACGAAGGGAAGAATATCTCTTACCATTGTGCATAGTGAGGATGATTGAAAGATGGGAAGGGACTAGGGGTACCCGAGTCATCTCCTAGAAATTCAAATTTGAAATTCTGCAAAGGTATTTTACATGGAAAAGCCAAAGGCCACGAATGAAATATGGCCTGACTATAATGCTTGCACTTATTCTACTCTTACAGGTTTATCTAACTATTATATCACTGCGACTCTAGCACTTTCATAACAGGAGAAGGAAAAAACTAGAGAGTGGTGGAGGCTAGAAGAATTTCTGAAGGAAAAAAAATTGTGAAGGTGGAAGCGAAGCCAGGGAGAAAAGGGGGGCTTTGGGATGTCAAACAGATAAAAAATAAAATGAAGGCATTGGTGGCTTCGCCAACCAATGCCCAATGAAAGAGCAGTAGGAAAACTAGAGATGAAAGCATGTAGAACCCCATGCATGAATACCATGGAGGAACTCCACCTCAAGCTAAATCCATAATTTCAACATGGGAGGTAGGGCTAAACATCAAGGACGAAAACAGTTGAATGGCATCGCGTGCTCATAGATCTGGGGCACACTAGGGGCTAGCAAACATTATTTAGGTAGACAATCTAGTTGTACTAGGTAATGAAGAACCTACTAGCCAAGGCCATGACAACACATAGGGATGTGGAAGAAAAAATGCAAACTCATCAAGTGGAGTAAAGCCTAAAGGACATCCAAAAGGAGATTCAAGGGGTGCATGTACAACAATATCATCATAATGTCTATATTGGCCGAATTGAAAATTAAATTCAAACCTTGATGTAGAACGAAGTGCCTGGGTTGAGCGCAAAGGATCCAACTCCTACTGAGTCATATAATTATTGAAGTAGAGTAGCGAAAAGAAATTTCTTGGTTTTATGTTGATTTGGTTTGATAGCATTTACTTTCAAAATCAAAGAATTAAGCGTATAGTAGATACAGTAGTACATTTAGCATGGATGGATATTCTCAATCTCTTTAAAAACTGGACGACATATGATGCTCATTGATGGTCAATAGGCCTAGTTTCCCTTCGGCAAGTTGAGGCCATGAGACACACTTTTTCTTACATGCATATATATAATTAATAGAAAAATGAAGTACTACAAATTTTACACGAAAAAAAGTTATTTGATTTTAATAAATTAATTTAGATATTATTTTTCAAAAACTCGTTTAATATAGCGTTACTTAATAATATCTGTCAATGTCAAAATTTAAATATTATTTTTTGAAAAATAGTTGTTACTTAAAATTATGCTCTCTACATTGCTCTCTATTTAAGTCGTTTCCATGGTCTACCTATTCATGTGGTACTCATGATGAATCACACTCGTTTGTTTGAAATGTGTCGGCCAAAAAAATTATCTTATATGATTTCTATTGAAAGACTTTTCGTAATTCAGTATGGATCACGGAAGCGTGAATTCATAAATAATATTTTTTTTATAAATATTATTCACTATTTAAAATATTATTTATATGTTTTTCTCATTAATTGGTTAGATATATTTTTTTTACTATAATGTTTATTTTTATTACTATTTTTTTACTTAATGATTAATTGGTTAGGTATATTTTTTCTCTCATTTATGATTTTTATTAACTTATAATATATTTAACATTTAAGGAACTAATATCTATTTCTAATTATTTAATTTTCTTAATTTCTTTTAGTACTATTACTTTATATTTAATAATAAAACAATTCCCTTAATTTTTTATTTTTTATATAATTTTCTTACACTTTAATAATAATATTATTATGGCTCTAATTATTAGTTTGTAAATAATTACTATTTCTCTAAATATTTAACCATAATAAACCTCCGTTTTCTTTTTTCTAATTATTTTTCTATTTTTAATTTGGGTATTATGAATCGTTTTCTATATATTCTTATTATTATGATTACGAATTATAATAATTATGTCTTTTATTAATTATTATTTTAGTAGTAATTAATTAATAAATAATTTCTTGGTTTTAGTTGTTTAATTTTAATAGTTATTTTAGTATCATATTAATTTATTATTTAATAATAATAAGTTTTTGGGTTTTCTATCTTTATTTATTTAATTTATTCTAATTAATTTAATCATTACTTATAAGGATTAACGATTTGTTCCGGATAATGTTCACCTCCAAAGACTACATTCTTTGACCTTGTTTGACTTTTTAAGATAAAAATGAGTAACTATGGTATTAAAACTATGCTCGGTTGTAGAAAAATACTCAGGAAAATGTTACATTTGGCTCCAAGATACAAGATCTTCCATACATAACAGAATAGGATATTCGAAAAACTTCATCTAGTAGGCTACTCTTTACGTACATAAGGTTAATAATACTACAACTATAGTCATGGCAAAATGTCAGATATTCTAGGACAAATCTTACATGGTTTCGTCATTGATCTCCCAAATCAAGCGACAAATACATGAAACAACCTTAAGTTGTTAGGCATGAAAGGAAAATAATAATCTTACAATAGAAGAAAACAAAATCCTCAAACTTTAGGTTTGAAAGGTATTCAAAGAGAAAGGAACCACGTGTGTTGAGATCATTAATGTCATGGACACCACTAACGGCATGGTTTCTAAAGTTAAATTTCTATGGGGCCTCGAAGGGAAAACTAGGTCACCGTGGTAAAGGAAGGGAAATTCGAGACAACACTAGTAAAATACTTAGACTCTGTTATTCTAATACAGGAATGACGAGGAACAATGTAATGGAGTTCATGGCTCTAGAACAAGGGCTAAACCTCTTCATAAGAGCCAATGTCCACCACCAATCAATAAAGGGAGACTCAACATTTGAAACGAGGGAAACCAGAAGGCTAGAGCATCGATCTTGCTTGGGGAAGGTGACGAAGCACTGGCACCTAAGCTAGATCATTTAGAGGATTCATGGAAACTTTTCTCACATTCTTACTTTGGATTTCAACCTCGTTCGTCGATCAACCAACATGTCGGACAACCTCTCGAATGAAGGGAGAAAGGCGCTGGAATTCGAGGGTGAAAATGTATGGGAGGAGGTCTGATCTGGGCAACTCGTGGATGACTGCGATAACATAGATGAGATGAACATGAAGGTATTGGACTCAGATGAACATCGTTGAGCTCGGTACGCACCCGAGGGGGGGAACCCCATAAATGATCAATGACCGCTGGGAATTGGACGAGACAACTGAATCACAACCAACGCAAGGCATGGTCATTACTGTGAAGTGGCTTGGAATAATCCTAAAATGCGGAACGTAGAGATTAAAGGTCGGTGAGGTGGAAATTGAGGATGGTATAATCCCGGATATGAAATCCCATCATCCCAAGAAAAATAGTGATTATCAACCAAGGTGTCAGTGCTCAAAGTTAATTCCCATGTCAAATCATGCAATAATAAAAAGATATTGGCTGAAGGAGACTCGAGGGAGGCTATAGTGCGCACATATGAATCTATGTGAATTATCACACTCCGATATGGAAATAATGGTCGAAACAAGCAAGCTTGAGAGTAATGGAGACTGTGGACTTCGGGTGTATGATGTTATTTATTACCCCGCTTGTTGTTTTCCCATCACAGTGATATGTGGTTCCTCAAGGTAGAGAATATCCTTTTCTTGTTGCGAAGAATAGTGGCACATAGGATTATGGATTGTGGATAGAAGGTTTATCGCAAGAAAAGGCCAAGAGGTAGGCATTCATCAACCACCCCTGGTAAAAGAACAAGAATGGAGACTGTGGCGCAGGAGGCTCCACAAGCTTATGCGGATTTTGTCCCGAAAGTGGGAAAGGCCATTCAGGAAGTTAAAGGGAAAGAAGTCTGGGATGGAAGAGAAAACAAATCAGAGGGATAAGTGGCAGAGGTGGTCGAAGGGGTGATAGATACAGGCATCATTCAGGCCCAGAAAAGCTTGTATCATAAAACTGGCATCATTCAGGCCCAGAAAAGCTTGTATCATAAAACTCTGGACACGGCATGGCACAAAAAAATGTTGATGAGTAAATTTATAGCACATATTAGTTCTCACGGGACCCAACCGAGGTAGTTTGACATCCTTCAAAGAAGAGTAGAGTGATTGGAAACCCACCTGCGCACACTGGTGGACATTGAATGTCGTAATAAGGACCATATCAACTCCCTCGAGAAAACGTTTGATACTTGCATACTCTATGTCTATCACCTAGACATCCTACCTTGCAATTTGGATGACTAACTGGCTATTGTGTGTGGAGTACGAGAGGAGAGCCATCGTGCCAAGGCACTGACGAGGACCCTCCTATGCAAGCGGCCCCGCTCAACGGGAGTGACGACCCCCATAACTAATTTGATTCTATATGTCTCTATTATGCTTGTGGGTATGGTTTTTAGAAGTCTTGTATAATCCTATTATGTCTAGTTTGGTTAAGTGTCTAAAGTATGTGAGGGTCGAGCTGCTCGATTGTCAAAGAATCGAAAAGTTATTAGAAGTCACAGAGAAATTTGGAGCTACTTTTGAGGTGGTTGATTTTGTATAGATTCTGATTAGAATATAGCTATAATACAATTGGAACAATTGGTTTAGCTATAGGAAAACTAGCTGCAAAAAAAACTATGTATGTAATTTTGTTTTGAATGGTGAATAGAATTCCCACTGCTTATTCGCAACAGAAAAACAATCATATACGGATTATTATTCAAATGATGGTTAAATCCAATGTTTCATTTGTAGGCATTTGTATCTAAACTACGTTGAAAGATTTCAAACCATTCTTAAATTGAAAATGTATTCCATATGATCAACAATCTGATTCAATAAACAGTATGGACATTATGAATTATTACTCAAGAAGGGAAGTGGTAACCTAGAAGCAACTATTCCTTTCCTTTAACTATTTTATGAAAATTAGTTTATACCAATGTAAGAGGTTATATGTTATGTTTAGGGATTAAAGTACATTGTCAAAATTCCCTGATCATTTTAAGTAGTGTCAAAATCTCAATTACAAACAATTGGTCTCTTTAATTGGGCCTATAATGACCTTTAACATAATAGACATAATCGACATATTGGAAGTGGAACATAGTTAAGGCCGTCACCAAATATAATGTAGCTGATGGTTATAATTAAATATGCCCAAAGCTAATCCTTGAGGATTGTATGAATAATATTTGAGGATTAAATCAAAATTAATGTCTTGGATTCTTAAGCTATGTTGCATCTAGAAGTCACTACTTGAAGTCATTACTTGAGCATAGGAAGGGTTTATTTTCTTGATCATCAATAATAAGCATATTTATGGATAAGAGACTTAGCCGATGTGTCTTTTATAACCTAATTTCCATTTGTGTGGTTGAGTGAAGTAACTTAAGCATATCATTTGGTTTCTAACTCTTGCTAAGTTTTCTTGGGAATGGACCTCATTTTTTTGGCAATTTTTTTCTAGCCTCTATTTTGTTTAAAAAGACATATTAAGTAATAGATTCCCATGATAATTAAAATTATAGGATTTCATATGAAAGTGGAAAAACTTAATTTAAATGAAAATCTGTGATTTACAATTTAATCAAGCTCAACTTAGAATTATTTTATTGGAGCGACAACTCCATAATTTACGTAAACTTATTCATTTAGATTCTCAAAAAAATCTAGAATGTATAAGTACATATTCTTGTCCTTGTTAAGATTCTTGAACCTTTTAGGAGGTCTTTCATGTATAGTAAAAGGGGAGCTACATTAATATTATCTTACATGTATTTTTCTATTTGTTATAGTCATAACATTCAAATGGTCATCTCTTTCATCGAAAATTTAATCAATATGATGAAGAAAAATAAAAAGATTATCTCCTTATTTTATTTATAGTTTGATTAGGTTTAATGGTTAAGAAAATTCCTTCCACCTAATAAGTCATAGGTTCAAATACAAAACTGCAGATTAGAGTAGGTAGAGTGTGCACCCTTAAGAGACGTTATGGAAAAAAATATTGAAGGTTGGAACATTTAAGTTGCTCTAGGATTCACCCACAACATAAATGATTGAATGTATAGTGAAAACTCTCTAGAATTTACACGGTGTTGTACCATGTACATACACCTCTTTATTATATATATATATATATATATATATATATATAATATATATATATATATATATATATATATATATATAATGGGGTGCAATCTTGAGGGGTAGAATATGTACACCTCTCATATTCACACATCTCATGCAGTCTAGATGTTTTTAATTGTTTTGGTATATTTTAAAATAATTTTTTATTGAAATTTATGTTAAAGAAATTGTAGCTCTTAATTGTTGAGTTTACATTCTTAGTCTCTTGGAGGTTTTTAGGGTGCATAATCTATTTATGTATTTAAATAAAAGTTTAATAATAGAAAATTGTGATCTCAACATGATTTGTATCACTGAATTATGGTAGAAAAGACCAAAAACTAGATTCTTAATATTCCTCCTTCACAGCACACAAGTAAAAATATTTCCTTCAAATATGTTTTCTTAAAATACCAACTCATATTTGAGAATCACAACTTACCACTATGTATTGCCCATATATTTATTTTCATGAAATTTCTTGCCCTCAAGGTCAAGTTATAATGGTTGATGTCTCTTTTGGCTTACCATTGTGTTATCCAGGAATAGTGTCCACTCGGACGCTGCTATTCCCACTAAGATGGGTGGGTATCTTAGAAAAAAACAATCAAAGTCTACTATTGTTTTCTTTTATGAAAATAGACAAGAGGAGAACCAAGAAGAACAACCTGAGTCTTGCGTTTGATTTCCTCTCCTTCTTGATAGAGCTTCATTGCTTCTTCTTTATCTGCCCAGCTTCAGAAGAACCTGTGGAATCACATCAACATACTACTATCAAAGAAACAAGGATCTAAATTCATAAATAATACAGGATCAGATGTGTATTAACCATGTAAATGCATATGTAAACAAGTATACAAGAATATAGAAGGAAAGAAGAATAGTTTTATTAAGATGAAAAGTAGCAAGAGGATTACAACCATGTGCTCTGACCCAGCATCATCCTCCAGCTAGGAAGCCCTTTTTCACCTCAAGAAAAGCTTAGATCACCCAACAATATGAATGTACACCAGAAAACCAACAACACTACTCTATAGAATACAAAATTCCAGCCTCTGGATCTCTGTGATGAGGGATCCATATATAGATGATTACAGAGAGGTGAGTCATCTTCTGGGATCTTGATTAGTGTCCTCTCTCTGATAGTTCCTACTCCCACTTTGAGAATGATGATATCTTACTCATCCCTGGTCAAAAATAGAGAGGCAAGTGTGAGAGGGGAAGCTTCTGGAATATTCTATGATCTTCCACCTCGCATTTTGTCCCTGCCATTTGTCCATTCCCGACCATCGCACCCTACATAGGAGCAAATCGGTATGCATCACACCTTGTACATTGGGAAGGTGATATGCATCGCACCCTCTGCATTGAGATTTCAGTATGCTCTAGTTTTGAGCATTTATGAGCAATTTTCAGTGGAGAACTTCTGGGAGATGATGTAATCAGTTGACCTTGTTCTTTTAGGCAGTGAAGCAACACTTTTAGGGACTTAGGAGCCCTCAGTTTATTGACATTTATGACTGTGGTTGAAGTGCCCAAAAATGTCTGTAACAGTTGCCCCCTAAAGCATGAGGTTGTTAATCTTTCTGATGTCGGGTGAAATGCTTTATTATGAGGATCCGAAGTTTTTCCGATCTAGGAGGTGACCTCTACTAAGATGCAATACAATACATTATTTTGACAACATTTTTTCATGATCCAGTTGAGGTGAGAATTCACATGCTCAGGTTTATAAATTCATTTCCATCTACATAGGATAGACAATCGTCTGTGTGACAGACTGATGATATGTACATATCTCCCTTGGATGATCATCTATTCAACAATGATGTACACTTGATGTCTTTATATTCCTGAATATATCATAGCCCGAATGGATGAAACTAGATCCGGGGTCTTTAAAACTCATTCAATCTTCACTCATAGTACAAGTTGATCCATGTGAAAAGTGTTCTGGAGTCGAGTATGGAAAGACATTGCCTGATTACCAGCCAATGATGTAAGCTGTTAAGAGGCATGAGATGAATCACCAATAATGACAATGACCCTCAAGGTACTACAGTACAATTCACGTTGTGTGAAAAAAGGACTTGGCATCGAACAGCACATAAAATCTCTCGGTCGAAGGCCATTGATGTAAACCTGTCGCCGAAAGTGAGAAACTTGCCATTGAGGCATGCAAGCTTCAAAGTACTTGAAGGGTTGTTCCTAAGTCAACTTCTTGGATAATGAGCTGATGTTGACAAGAAGTGACCCATCGCAGGAGGGACTTAATGAATCCCACATCAACAATACAGAATGAAGCAAATGATTTTGGAGGTGAAAACAAACTGACAATACAGGGTTCAGGGTGGCGGTCATGAAGGAATGAAGCATGAATGTATTGCAGTGGGTGAGACATAGGCGAATTGTCTGAATGACTTCTCTTGAACATATTGGCGACACTGACGATGGATTGGTAGCATTAAACCCAAATATATATGGTGTGACGGACCAATGGTGATGATCAATGAACAGAACAACCTAGCCCGACATGGATGCGGAAGGAAAGTGTCATGTTCAAGAGCGACTTGCTACCAATAAAGTTTCTTCAAGGTCTCTTCCCAATTTTCCCCAGTCATTGCTAACCAGTACCTATTTATTTTTTGTCAAGCTTGAGGAGGATAACATATGCTTGTTCTATAATCCACCCTTCGGGCTAACCTGTCACTCTATTTTAGCGAGCCTAGCGACAATGGAACTCGTTCTCGTCCATTTGGATGAGTTTGCCGCTATTAGGTTTTAACGAGTTTAACGACAAAGATAACTCGATCTCTTTCAATTTTAGAGAGTTTGAAAGAAATGGAAAGGAGACTCCAAAGATTCTTTTTCATTATATAATCCCTTAAGTCCGAAAAAGCATAAAATAATACAAAAGGGATGAATTTTCGATAGTTTTAACGAGCTGAACAAGACAAGCAATCAATCCTTTTGTGTAATAATCCCTCAAGTCCAAAAAGATTAAAATCTGGAGGAGGGATAGCACTTCTGATGCCTTTAACAAGCCGAAGAGGCCAATCGCTCAGGAATATTTTCCTATTTTACGAGTCAGTTGAAAAGAGATTAAAGAAGACTCGTTTTCGGGGAACGAGTGATGGTTTCGGGTAGCAGCTAATTCCAGGTAAGATTTGGAATTTTCCAATCACGACAGTGTCACAAGGATGGCTAACAGAATCACTCTTCGCAGATGTTCCTCGAAGGGGTAAACAATCATATGGGGGTGAATGATCGACTAAAAATAGAGTGGAGGTGATGGAGAGAACACGACCAAGGCTCAAAAGCTGGCAATAAGGCATTCACAATGGTTATTTACCAGTTCATTTTTTAATGAGCTTAAATGTTGGGGGAAACATTTGCTCATGACTTATGTTTATTTTTTAACGAGCTTGAACTATGCACTAAAACTGCTTGTGGAGGGTTATTTTTTAACGAGCTTGAACTTTGTGACAACATTGCTCGCCAGTTGTGGGATAAGAAATGTCTCATTTGAGATGCTATTTTGAAGTGGCTTACATCTCTTAAGGTTTGCCACAGATCCTTTCTTTATGCAAGTTAGTAAATGACTACCTTACGGGTTTAAAGGGTTAGAGGTCCTAAAAATTTAAAAAATAAATAGCCGCTCTTCGCTTGCATGTGGAAAGGTTTGCATGCCCCCAAGTATAGCAAAAAATTTTCACGTTACCAAGAAAGTTCTATCCACGTAGCAGATAAAATGCTTCCTCGACGATGTCTATCAAAATAGACAAAGGAAAACAGCGCAGACGCATTCCACTCACATAACTTTGATGGAGGTATCTTATTCCTGTCTGATCCCATTTTCCTGTAAGGACGGGTTCGTCAGACTAGTCATATATCCCTCGCAAAAATCCACTCTATACCCAATGTTTTCATGCCGAAACAGACTAGGGTGCATGCCCCCTGGGTTTTAGTGACATCTTCCTGAATCACTCGCGCTCATCAGGTGGATGGACTACAGACTGATGAGACATTTCTTGCGTGAAAAGACCATTTAGGGATGGAATTTGACTATTTGCGATGTTTGAACTGGGGAATGACATTTGGTGTATGAGCTTGACCATTCTACCTTCGTGCGGAAAACACATTACTCTAAAGAGTGAGGAGACAATGGCTCCCATGTAATAAATATAGTCGCATCCAAGTAGTATATTATAATGTAAAGGTCCTTGTACTACCATAACATTGATGTGAACAATTTTTCCTTCTCAAAGTAATGGGCACATTTGGGAGGATCCCTAAAGGTCGACTGGTTCCCTTGTCGAAGCGTGCAAGATTTCTCATTTCAGGCAAAAATCGATGGCAAACCAAGTGCTTTCCAGCCAGTTGAGGAAAGGATACTCACAAAAGCCCCTTCATCAATGATGGTACCAACCATAACCATTCTGTAAGCTTGTATAATGATTTTGAATGGTACACTAGTTGGTAAACAGGGTCTACCCAGTAGATTCCAGTCGAAGGAAATGACTAGCTTGCTTGGTGGTGGGATTGAATAAATAGCCGGATATGACTCTAATGAACTTCCTTCCTGCGATAAAGGAATGGGAGGACTGCCCCCAAGTTCATCGGAGTCTGTGTTGATGAAAAAAATTTGAACGGTTTTGTTCTCTTTCTCTTCAGTGACAACATCATTCGAAGATGAACACTCTGAAGGCAAGACTGGGTCAACTGCCAGATAGACCCTTTGAATTTCGTCTGGTGTGGATTCAGAGGGTTCATTTTCAGTGATAGATGCTTCAGCCGACCACAGTGACGGGCTAGCCGGATTTTCAACCGATGGAGGACTTGGCAAGAGTTTTTATATCCAGGAGGAAGTCGTAGCGGTGAAACTAGACAATCATGCAAAACTATTTTAACCTCGTCAAGGAGGGGACAACGGTGGACGACGCGATTTCCTTCACACAACTTACAAGGAAATCTGGGATTTCTTCTTTGTCCATGTGCGTCGCTTTCACTGGTTGACGGTGAGCATTCAACATGATCGCTAGAGGTTAACGCTACCGGATTATGCAAACGAGGAGACCAGTCCCTTAAGATCCGAGGGATGCAAGGACAATATCCTTTTTATTCTTTTCCTTTTCGTCTTTCTACTTCTTCTTCTTCTTAGTTACTTGATTTTTAGCTTTATTGGATTTATCAAGCGAAGAGGAAGAATCAAATGAAGTAGAAGATTGGGAGGTAACTCTGGTGTCATCTAGTTACTAATTAGAATGTTTAGGAATTACGGGATTCTGAATGACAGAGGTAGCGAAGAGCCAGATAGGCAAACCAATTGTCAATCCTAGAAGTGAGAAAGTGGCCATATGGGGTGCACCAACATCTCCCCAAGAGGAGAAGAGACTAGGATTTCCTCCAAGGGGAAATCCTTGGTTGGTAGACTCCATTTTCTCAACCTAAATATCAACAAGGGAATTTGTGATGTTATTTCGATTAAAATAAATTTTAGACGCTTTGACACAACTTGTTTTTTCAATTTTAGAGAGTCAAGAAAAAACAAAAGATGACTCTAGTCGCCTTCAATTTTTATTCAGCCTGAAGTGACAAGTGCTCAGAGGACCTTTTCCTTTAAGGTGTATGAAAAGGAGCAAAATGGACTTCTCTAGAGATCTAGGTAGAGAGGATTACAAAAATTAATCGAAAAAGTACAGAATACATTTTATGGTATAGCAATCAATCTTCCCGAATGCTGTGTTCAGTGCATTGCGATCGATAGGGCAGCAGACATAGCTTCCTAAGGATAAAGGATGCATCCTATTGTCATCTCCCAATATATAGTTGACGGTATGTGAGAGCACAAGTTCATACTGGCACTTTCCATCTCAGAGTGGAGGAATCAACCAACCAACACTGAAAGCAACAGTTACCAGGTTTTATGACGCCGGAATACGTCTCTAGCCTAGACCTCTAGATGTTGTCTGTTAAGTTCCAAAGCGTTATTAGATTCATTTAATTTATTTTAAGTTGATCTTGCTTATCAATTTCCTTTTAGGTTCACCACGTGATGTGTATATAATTCCTAAAATGCAGTCTAAGATGATAAACAAACGTTTAATCTTCTTTCAGCAATGAAAATCCTAGCTACTAAGGGAAGAAAGTCAAGAATTCTTCCTTCACAGAGCACAGAGCACACGCTAAATGCACAGTCCTAAATCAAGCCAAGCAATCAAAGTACAAATTCACATGCATGTATTTGTTTTCAACCTTCTTAATGTGTGAATGACATTAAGAAAGCTATGTGCAAATCTGAATTACTTTTAAAGCGACAGTACTCAACAAAATTCTTTTTGAAAATGAAGTGAAAGCAAGAGAGACACTTTGCGATTTTGAAATGAAAATTTCTTTTCGACACTTTAAAACTACTTATTCAAATATTATGTAATAGTAACTGTATAATTGACTATCAAGAATAATGGGATTGTTTCCTAAAATTGAAAACAATAGCTATGACACTTTCAAATCTAAAGACGACATTTTGACTATGCTACTTTTTTGCAAAAGAGAACTAAAAATGACACACAATACATAAAAACATTTATAGTTCTTTGCACTAAGGAGGCGAAATAATGCAAGAGAAGGGGGTTTTCACAGAAGTACACTGACTACAAAAAGCAAAAGTCCTAAATAGTACTAAGAACAGTGAGAAAAAACCACAGTCTAAGGGTAAAGTTAACCCTCCCTGACCATCGCACGTGTTACACAGTGAAACCAGTATGCAGTGCACCTACTGCACTCTAGAAGTGTGATGCATACAGACTGCCTTGAAGGCAGGGTGTGATGGTAGCAGTGCGAGACTTCAAACAGGTTTTCACTCACAGTTTGTAATCTATTTCAGGTGTTTAGGCCAAGTAAAGATCAGTGTCTGTAAAACACAACAGTGATCTAAAGAGGTTACTAGAGCCACCACTTAGGGCAATTAGTTTGCTTGCAGATCTATTGTTTAATTCATAAAAAAAATCCAGAGATAGGCTGAAGCAGCATTGACCTACTTTGCATTTGTATAACAAATGCAGTTCGAAGGCTAGCTGGCTTGATTTCAGGCTCCGTTTTTAAGTTTATAAAAGAAACAAGGATAGATAGGCTAAAAAGTTATCTAGTCGCTCCCTAGCGGAGTCTCCATTTTGTTATCCGGGAATAGTGTCCACTCGGATGCTGCTATTCCCACCAAGATGGGTGGCTATCTTAGAAACAAACAATCAAAGTCTACTATTGATTTCTTTTATGAAACTAGACAAGAGGAGAACCAAGAAGACCAACCTGTGTCTTGCGTTTGATTTCCTCTCCTTCTTGATAGAGCTTCGCCGCTTCTTCTTTATCTGCCCAGCTTTAGAAGAACCTTTGGAATCATAGCAACATACTACTATTGAAGAAACAAGGATCTAAATTCATAAATAATATAGGATGAGATGTGTATTCACCATGTAAATGCATATGTAAACAAGTATACAAGAATATGGAAGGAAACAAGAATAGCTTTATTAAGATGAAGAGTAGCAAGAGAATTACAACCATGTGCTCTGACCCAGCATCATCCTCCAGCTAGGAAGCCCTTATTCACTCAAGCAAAGCTTAGATCACCCAACACTATGAATGTACACCAGAAAACCAACAACACTTCTCTATAAGATACAAAATTCCACCCTCTAGATCTCTGTGATGAGGGATCCATATATAGATGATTACAGAGAGGTGAGTCATCTTCTCAGGATCTTGATTAGTGTCCTCTCTCTCATAGTTCCTGCTTCCACTTGGAGAATGATGATCTCTTACTCATCCCTGGTCGAAAACAGAGAGGCAAGTGTGAGAGGGGAAGCTTCTGGAAGAATCCATGATATTCCACCTCGCATTTTGTCCCTGCCATTTGCCCATTTTCGACCATTGCACCCTACAGAGGAGTAAATCTGTATGCATCACACCTTGTACATTGGGAAGGTGATATGCATCACACCCTCTGCATTGAGCTTTCAGTATGGTCCAGTTTTGACTATTTATGAGCAGTTTTCAGTGGAGAACTTCTGGGAGATGATGTAATCAGTTGACCTTGTTCCTTTAGGCAGTGAAGCAACACTTTTAGGGACTTAGGAGCCCTCAGTTTATGGACATTTATGATTGGGGTTGAAGTGCCGAAAATTTTCTATAACACACTGGAAATGACTATCTTTAACATAATTATAATTTTTATTTATTGGTGGATTTAGCCGCAAAGTCAATGATTGAATGAACTATTAAATCTCTCTATATTTTACACAGGGTAGAGCATGTACACTTCTCTAGTTTCTAAAATGTGGTAGAGTACGTACACCTCTCATATGAAAATATAGTGTGTTGTTTAATTTTTTTTTTGTATATTTGGTAATCAAATTTTGTTGAATTTGGATAAAAATAGTGCAATCTAACAAATAAAAAATAAAAAATAAAAATTGTCAAAATATGTCAACATAATCTGAGGGAGATTGTCATTTCTTGTTGTCTAAAACACACTTTCGAATGCATAAATGGATTCAACACCATAAAAAAACCCATGAGACTCTCGAAATTTGTAGATTAAATAACCTAAACTTATTATCCTTAAAAATTTCTAGCAAGTTTTCCATATAGATAATTTCGTCTATTACTTAAACTACTGAAACAAAAATTGTTGAAATTGTAAATTCGAATTATTGACATTGTTTAATGTTAGGGTTTCTTAGGATACTAAATTAAAGATTATATTTAGAAATGAAATTATATTTATAAAAATGTGACCTCACAACAAATTATAATATACAATTATGATAAAAAAAAAGGTAAAAATAAATAAATTAGGCTCCCTTTCAGATAGTGCAATTACACTCTTTCAACTATGTTTCCTTAAAACACCCACTTGTATTTGAGAATAAAATATTGCAACTATGCATATCTCCTTGAAACTCCCTACCTTAAATGTTAACTTGTAATGGTTGATGTAAATTTTTTGTTTTTGTTTTGTAAGAAAGCATACAACTTCATACTATTTTACATATAGAACAAGCTAGATAAAACTATGAAAGCTTTTTTCCATATTGAGAGATGTGTGCAAGATTCATATTCTATACTAAGAAACAATTTTTATTGACCATATTCCCGTACAACGCAAACTAGATTGTTCCTTGGAGACCACATGAGGAAAAATGAGACAATTTTGTACATGTTTAGTAGAAAAAGGGTGTTTCCTATGAGACGTGAAAGGACTAAGGAGGTTGTATAAATGTAGAAAAAACAAAGGCATGTAAGTGCTATTGAGAGACTTTTTCATTATGAACGAATAGAGTTATAGATTCTTGGAGTTGATGTAGCTTTTTCTAGGCTTTTTTCTCCTTCACAATCATATTCGAGTAGGCGAAAGGGTCTTCACACCATTAAGGCAACCAGTATCATGATTCCCGTTCGATTATATAACCATACTAAATTGCTAGCTGAGATGAATATCCCTAGTTAATGTAGGAAGCATTATTGCAGGCATTGAGGCTCGCTATCCCCCTTAGGTTTAGTGTTTTTTCTTGGTTGGGAATTGCCTCTATTTGTAAGACCCTTGCATTTATCCTCCACCAAAGGAGTGTGAAGGTTAGGAGGTATAACCCACTGAATGGAGAAATCTAATGTAGCTAAGATTTCCTAAAAGCTTAAGGATGTTTGAGTGAGAGGGACAGGGGGGAATGTGTACTAATTAACCTTGAATGAATGTGAAGAGATATTTGAGTGAAATTTATATTGTTGCATATCTCCACTATTCTGCTGGTGATACCTTCCTAATCTCCTTTTTTGGACCCAACACATTTCACACAGACCAATGTCCAACACCAAGGCAAAGTTTCTTCTCTATTTCCATTGCAATGACTATATTATGAATATGTGGTGGAATTTATGGACCAAGAAGCTCCTATGGTTGGCCATGGCAAGGAGAGAAGGGAAAATGGTCACATCCCTCTTCGAGCATGTCTAGCCCTACATATCTCATGGAACATAACTATTTTATTGGGACTAAGACTCCTGGAATGATGATAGTTGATCACTATGTGCACCAAAGCAGGACTACAGATTCTTGAATTTGTTTCTTATAGGAGGTAACTTGGGATAGAAAACATATTCCAACGAGAAATTCATTTCCATCGGCATAGAAAAGACCAGGGATAATTTTTTGTACATACCATAGTTATGTCAATTAAATCACATTCAATGCACTCTACTTTTATAAATACTAATATGATAGGTAGTTAATTACAATCTTGGGATCTGTCATTAGTCTCCATGGTCTTGGATTCATTGGCATATAAATAACACTCTACTAAGGGGGTTTGAGATTCTAATTACCATTTTGATTCCAATGAGAGACCCAAGATCTCATAGATGGGCAGGCGAGGGTCAGATCCTCACATTGTGTTCGATATTCTACTCCTTTATTTTCGAGAAAGTAAACTAGGGAGTTTACTTTCCACCTGATATGGGAGACGATTATGTGTTCCTGCTGAAATATGATAAAAATGGAAATATTTGTATTAACGAAAATAAAACCCACTGGTGAGCTCTACGAAAGAGAGTATAAACTAGGAGAGTCTGGCTCTACAAAACCTTCTACATTTTTCATCAACATTACACATTAAATAGAATACATGGTTTTAGGGAAGTTAGAACAACATCCTAAGAAATATAAACTAATTCATATCCTGAGGCTACATGAACCAACTCTACCTATTCTAGGATATTCTCCATTATCTTCGACATTCCCCCTTAATGGAGAATGGGTTCACATATATGCCTAACATCTCCCTAAACATTTGAAACTTTAATTTTCAAAGAGGCTTAGTGAAAATGTTTGCAACACTATCACAAGTATTACAATATTCCAGATGAATTTCTTTAGATTGCACTTTCTCCTTACAAAATGGAATTGAGTATCAATATATTTCGTGTTTTTGTGAAACACTGGATTGTTGGCCAGCTTGATTGAACTTTGATTGTCACATCTGATTGTTGTTGTGATTATCTGTTCTTCCCCAACATCCTCGAGAAGTCTCCACAACCAAACCACCTCGCACGTTGCTACACACCTGCCTTGATACTTTGCTTCTTGGTGAGCTCCATTATTGTAGTAATAATGGTGCAACTCCTGGGGCTTCCTTCTTTACTTTTATCAAACGAGTAATTCGTAACAATCTTGGAAGTGACAATGTTGTATGCACAAGTACTAGCTCTTACTATAGGTTGTCAATTGATCAGTTGGCGCAAGTTCGCTGGGACCTTAAGCCAACTTCTACGAGTTCTTAGAAGAAGCCTTTACTGTGATGGAAGAAATCTAACTCTATAGAGGCTATTCTACTTGTAGAAAAAGAATGAAAACTAGAGTGAAACGCAAACCGTAGCAAACCCTAATTTACCCACAAACCCTATTTTTGCAAGAAAAGAGATGGAAACTAATGAAGTGAGTGTCATTGCCTACTAAAAAGATAAATTTCATTTATTCAAGCTAATTCTAAAGAGAAATGAGAAGAAATCATGTTTTTATGCTTTTGAGTATTTTTATGTGGAACTATTATGCTTGTGATTTGACTGGTTGTGACTGTGCATAGGTTTGGTGGAAAAGGAAGAAGGAGTTGGATTCTGTAGAAGGCGAAGAAGGTGTAGAGAGCTCCTAAGAAGCCCCTAGTACCCTTCTAAAGACTTCCATTGTGATCAAAATTCGAAAAGTCACTCACAGGAAATTCTACAAGAGGTTGCAGTGGATCTAGAGGAGGTTCTATAGGAGGATCTACAGGAGGAGGCCAAAAGTGGTTTTTGGAGGTTTGAAGGTGGAAAAATTATGGGAAAGGTGAAATGAAGGCTGGATGAAGGTGTTGAGGGGTCTATAACTTGTCAAGGAAGATCAGGGATGAAGGCGATGGTTGGATTTGTTCAAATGGAAAGAAGACAGCTTTATGGAAAAACAATGCATAAATTAGGGTAGATTGGCGAAATGTGGTGAATGAGCTAGGGGATCTATGAGAAATGAGCTCATGTTGGCTATTTTATGGAGGAAGGATGAGCTAAGATGTCCTACAAGAGATCTACACATTTACTTATCAAAACTGACCAAAGCAAGAACTAAAAAATAGAGTTTTGTTTAGCTTAACCTAAATTTTGACCTAAAACCAGAAAATGTTGAATAGTACCTTATGAACAGGAAAGAATGCGAGAGACCTATGCTAAAAGGAGATGAAATTATCTAGGAAGCTGAATCTAAATCAATACCAACTTTTCCAGATCAAAGTATCACACTAGCAGTTGCATGGAAGAGAAAAAAATGTGTTTTTGGTGGCAACAGTAGTGCCTTGACAATCATAGTCCTGGGAAGGGAGAAAGGAGATGAAGACCTGTTTTTGGCATTTTTTGATCCTTTTCTATCACTGAAGTAGCTTACTTAAGTAACTTGAAACAAAAACAACTATTCTAACCATCAAAAGCAACCTAATCTAATGAAGTAAAATGAGTATATGTAGCAGAAATTAACTCGTGAATGGAAACAAAAACATATAAGTACACAAAGGAGGTCTTGGGAAACTTGGGTTGGGCCCTAACACAAGATCTTCAGCCCTCTAAAAAATATTAGTGCTCGCTCAAAACTTGGTTCATCTTCATTATCAAAAATAGTAGTTACATCACATAAATTGTTCTCAAAAAAGAGCTCGAAAATGAGTTGAGTACAATCCTACACAAAAGTGTTAAAATATACTGAGAACTGGCTAACCTACTGAGGCCCAAAGTCTTATTGTTTATACAAATGGTGAATCCCAACAGTCCACCTAAAATTAAGGAACTCGGCTTCCCAGAATTAAAGATAATAACAATCCTACTTGACTTGCTCGACTGCCCCTTGGAATCATCAATGTGGGCCTTTGTACTTTAAGCTGCTGATGGAGAATTCAAGGAAGGGGTCATTAATGATGGAGACACACCTCCTACAAGCCCTCTTCCCTGTTTCCCTCAAGTTTTGTCTTCCATGTGCTCATAAATTCCTTGTCTTTGTCCAAAATTGTCCGAAAAATCTGCAATAAACATCCATTAGACTACATGGCAAATTGACTAACCCAATTCACTCTATTGACATAAATATATTCAAAAGAATTCGAAAAACTACTAAGTATGGTGGGTTAAATCAAAATAAGAGGCAGAATGAGCCCATATAGTTACCCATTTCTGGGGTACATCATCACCCCCTTTCTGAATGGGTTGCTCATCCTCTAACCAACTAATCTAAATCTTCATATTTAATAGCTCTGACAGATTCCCTGACATCCCAAGCCTCTGATGTGATGTCTTCCTCTCTATCATGGAAACCTGCTTTCCTATCTACTTCCTCCCATTATTTTTGTTCTTCCTCTTCCTGAACCCCTTCCAACAGTCCTAACGTCAGTGAAGGATTGAATTTAAGACCAATCCAATTATCTTTCAAGTTTTGTATTGAGTGTTTATATAGGGGCACTCTCCTCATGGCTTCCCTCATTTTGTTTAGGGAGTGATACTTCTTGATCCTTAAGCTATGTGGAAATGTATTCCACCTTCTCATGCAGGCATGAAGGCAGTCATCACCAAACAATCTCTCCATATCTTCAAAATGAGCAATAGCCTGTGCTTGCTTGTCAACATAGTCAAGGAGAACTTGAGGATTGGCTATAAGGTGTTGGTGGGCATAGATGAGAGCCAAGGGTTCTGTTGGTTTGGTGCTTATCAGCAAGGGCTCACTTAGCTCTTTTGCCATTATTTTTTGAATTTCCATTGCTCTCTTTTCTTCATGGCTCATCCAAAAAGCCATAGCCATTAGCTATAAGTCTCCTAATGTAGCATTTGGATCCCATAAATTCATGTCAGGAAGTGCCATGTTGTGTAGGTAAAATTCTGCTAGCTTTTCTTTATCCTCGGTTGAACTATGATCACATAAATGCATAAATTGGCCATAATCTTGAAATGGTATTATGCCCCTCTGGGCCAATGTCAAAATCTGGAATTGGAGTCACTGATCTTTGAGATATAGTGCATAGGATTTAGCCAGTTGTCTACATTGTAATGCCTCCATTGCCTAGCTAGCCATGCAGGCTAACAAGGCTTCATTTTCCTACATCTGCCTTTTCAAAATCAGCACTTCAATTGCTGCCTGAGATTCTCTTTCTTGCTACTATTTCATTAGTGTCTCACTATCTGTCTGTGGTTCTTCTTCTTCTTCTTGTTTCTCTACCACCTCACTATCTTCCTGGGGTCGTTGTTGTCCTTCCAAGATTGCCAGCTTATTTCCTCCTTGAGGTTCCCTTTCTTGTATCTGCTTTTTCAACTGTTCATTTTCTTCTTGAAGTTGAGCTCTTTTGATGCTCTTTATGTGCCTTACCATGCTCAATTCTTTGCTCATATCTCTCAATTTGTTTTCCATGTGCCTTATATCTTTGACTCCTTTAGATTTTGCAATCTACATCTAGGTGTGGGTCCTGACTCTTTCCTTTTCTAGTTCGAAGAAAAGAGGCACTGCGAATTTTTGTGGGATGATCTTCCCACCCTCCAGAAGATTGTAATATGAGCCTAAGTTAGGCTAGGGTCTAGGCTCTAGAATTTCTTTTGCCTTACCTTCCTCTTGGGACTATTCCTCTGCCTTCCTTTCCAGGTTTTTAGTTTCTTTTAGCTTGGCTAGTGTCTCTTGTAGAGAGGTTTATGCCTCCTATAGGACTACTTTAGAGTCCATTACTTTGATCCTTTCCTTCTAGGTGGAGGTTTTATGTCTCCCTCTCTCATAGGTGATGGAGATTTTGGAGGGAGGTTCCTCCTTTGTCACAATAGGTGCATCCTCAATGATAATGGGTTCTTTTGATGGTGGTTGGGGCTTGCCCACCTTTATTATGGTGCTCCTCCTAGCCTTGAAATACATCGATGTATGTCTTTTTATTTTTCCTTTTTGCTTAGCTAGAGTGCTTAATGCAACAAGAACAGCTGTCGCTTCCCTTGCTAATGTCTCAGGGGACACTTCTTCCTTTTGTTTTTCTTCTTCACCCTCTGCAGTTTTTCCTATGTATGTTGTTTCTATTTTAATTTATGTTGCCTTTGGGGGTGTTTTCTCCTTTTCTTGCTGAGTTTCTGCCTTTCCCATGGCAGTCTTTTTCTGAGCTATCTTGGTCTTCTTCTTCTCAGCTTTTGTCCTCTTCCTCTTTTCTACTTTTGATGTTGTTTCTTTCTCTGCCCTAGATTAACTTGTGGTTGGACCATGTTTCTCTTCTTCTCTCTATTTTTCCTCTTCTTCCTCTTCTACTTGAATATTTTGTGCCTCTTCATGGATTTCCTTTTCAAGTTTCTCTTTTTGCTCCTCCTCTTCATTGCCAAATGGACTAAGGTCATCTGTGAGAGTTTTTATGTCATCTTCCCTAGTCATATTCCTAAAAATTTCCCAAGCTATAGGGATAGTGTATGTGTGGAGGGCATCCTCTACTAGTAATTTAATGAGCCCATGGTGGGCCAGTTGGTTTGGAACCCCTACATTCAATTTGGTGCCACACTCTATCAAAGACTGGAGGAGAAAATATGGCAGACTATGTTTTCTAGATGCGTGTAGGTCCATTCCATATCTCCATTCATGGAATAATCTGAAGTGATAACCATATACTATATTCTATCTTCCTTCAAGGGAGATATATTTCATGATCTGGTAGCTGACCTTACCCCATGGATGAGGTATACTTGTCCTTTTGATCCCATTCTTATCCTCTATACGATGTTCATCAGGTTGGAAAAATGTCTTTTTAGCAACCTGTCCTAGTGGTTTTTCTTCTTTACTCCAAGGGAGCCCAAGTGGAAGACCTATGATTCTGTTGATAAATTCTGGTGTAAGCTCTATGATCAGACCCCTGAAACTGACTTTAGCACGGGTTTTTGAATGGGGTCTTAAGGACATTAAGAATTCCTCTGTCACTTCCTCATCATACCCATGAATTCCCTCAAAGAAAGGCATCCAGTTTGCCCTGGTTAATAGGGCTACCACTTCTGGTTGTTCATGCAATTTGTTGGACTTCAAAGGATCCTTTCTCATAAAACCTCTTATCATGGTGTTTAGTGATTGCTGGAAATGATTAGGCGAGGAGGAAGGCAACAGATTTTCAAAACTGGAAATAGAGGAATAGCTGAGGTTTGTCTTTCTGAAACTAGAGAGGGAATTTTCGTGTTCTTCTTTTTCACAACATCAATTTGCAATTTTTTCTCCCTTCAAACCCTATTGTCAACCTGAATTTACTTCTCAGCCCTTTCGACAAAATCAATATTTTGATGGAACATAGAGTATATAAAAAATGTTTTTCTTTCTCACATAGTAAACACACTTCCCAATGCAATTTTTTTTTTCACAGGCTTGATTTTCTATGGTTGCATCCCTTTTTTTACAGGAGAATACGGGGAGGAAAAAGATAGACTTTTAGTGCAGAGAAGAAAATGGAGAGACTGTATAGAATTCAGAAAAACACAAGCAGACTTTTGAGCTCACTCTACCTTCCTTTTTCAACCTAGTACTTTGTTTTTAATCCCACCACCTTGTGTAGATATATCACATGCAGAGTGGGTTTTTGAGCCTACCTATTTTATAGCTCAAATTTGGAAAAAATTTGAAAATTTTCCTCTACAGAAATGCTCTCTAGCCTTCCTGTAGAAAGGCTACTATAGACAGTGTTGCCACTCCTGTAGAATGCGATAATGCTCCTGTAGAGCCTGATAAGCGGGAGGGTTTTGAAAACTGGTAGAGAATGACTGGTTCGATGTTTTGAAGGTTGTAGGTGAGTTGTTGTAGTTGAGAAATGATCGATGCAAATGAAAACAAAGAGTGGTGGAGGCTTCGACTATAGTGTACTTAAGCTGATGGCATGATTTGTGGTGACGAGGTGAGGTGGCAGGATGTGTATGTTATCCACATCCAAACCATTGGTCCTACTCCAGTGCCATTATGGTATTTCATGTTGCCTACCCACCATCACTTCAATTATTCCCATTATACGCCACCACCACTACCGGTTCTAAGTTTTTCTTCCCGAGTTGATGGACCACACGTATTGATTGCATCTTCTGAACTACTGTTTGAATTGGACAAGGATTGTTTGAACTCAATGTGGGTGGTTTGAACTAAACGAGAGTGGCGAGTTACTTGGCCACTGATTTCATTTAATCACGACCATCTTAATGGTTCATGTAGTTCCTAAATAATATTCATGCAACAAAGGAACATGTTTAGCCACTTACCTATTAGTTGCTACCGTGCTCTGTATGCTCAGACTTTGGCACTTTGTTTTTTATTGTTGTTGCTGCTATTGCTCATGGCCTCTGACCTAGTGGCTTATGCTAGTGATTTTTTATTGGGTAGTGCTCCTCGCACATTTCATACATGTTGGTTGCACTAACCCTACCTTTGGAGCTTGTTTTTTTAAAGGGATCAGTTGTTATAGGAATCCTGTAGGATTTCCTATAGCTGCTTCTCCCTCTAAGATTTCTGGTTGATGCTTGAGCAAGGAAAAAAGAGATAGCTGAAGAAGGTTCTAAAGGAAAGCAGTAACAGTTGGAATACATCAGGCAAGAAACAAGTGAAGAATGTGGCTGTTTTATTCATCATCATTTTTTTTGTTTAAAAACGAAAGAAGCAGAATCTCTGTGTTTTTTGTGCAGGGTGTGGAGTATCAAAGAAGGTATGTCTTGATGGTTATTTCAATATCTTTTAATTAGGACTTATAATCCTTTTTGCATTAGAAACATAGGCAATAATAAATAAATATAAGGAAATATGTGAGATTAATAGAGAACGCTGATAATTGTCATTCCCATGTACATGAGGGAAGAAAAATGGAAAGTGGCCATCCTAAAGGAAAAGACGAAGATGAATTAACTATTGTCCCTTTGACATGAGACTGCGTGCAAACCAGATCAAAATGGACCAACCGAGGAAAGGAAGCGGAGATACCAGCTCGGCGCAGAGAAGGAAAGAAGTGACTCAGGATTAACAATTCTGTGAATCCCTCAGAATCTTAGATCCTCAGGGATTGATGTTTTATCTATTTCTGCATCTAGATATCTCCATCATCATCCTTATATAAGGGATATCATTTTTGGCTAGAGGGGAATGATTTTATGCAATTTCTTTTAAGAAAGATCAAGAATATGATCGTTATGTTATGTTAAAGACTTGAGTTACTGTAATTTTACTTCATGCATTAATACATACTTGGTTACTCTTTTATCTTTGAGCCTGGATCAATCTTAAGCACTGTACCCCTGGAGGCTAAGGGCCCGACCCTAGAGGACACTTTCTCTTGTACCATTATGTGTGGTTTCTGTGTGGTTTGCTTATCGACGTGATCTGGTAATCTGTTGTGTTTTATAACGTTTATTTTACATGCTCTCTTGTGCTTAACTCATTTAATGTTCCTGTAAACAAAGGTGTTGTATTGACGCTGATCATGTTACCAATCCTTTAAGTGCTGGTATAATATGGTTAATCTCTAGAGGATACTGTCATTTCATTATAGAGTTTTATGCGATTGTGCCTTAGCATTACAACATTTAACCGTTTTCGTCGTGAGATGCAATCGTATTCTTTTATTTAGAGCGATAACAGAGTCAGATTAAGGACGTTGTGTTTATATGGTTTTTAGTGTTGTTCCATCTTGGATTTGTAGGTAGTGATGTTCCATAGTATGTGTACATCTTTAAGAATGAAGGATTGATGTTTGGATTGGTGTGATTGAGTAGAGTTACAGCTTGATGAACTTGGTTACTACTTATTTCTGAATTGTTGTTCCATTTCTGAATTGTTGTTCCATTTCTGAATTTCTGTTCCGTTTCTGAATTGCTGTTCCATTTCAATTGCTGTTCCATTTCTGAATTGCTGTTCCATTTCTGAATTGCTGTTCCATTTCTGAATTGCTGTTCCATTTCAATTGATGTTCTATTTCAAGATTGCTTATTTGTTGTTTTCTTTACTTGTCGTTTCATTCCTTATTTATTAAGGACAATCTGAGGCTGTAGTGAGCATCGACATCTACTACCTGGCTCGTAGACCCCTGATCTGTTCTCATCAGTTTCTAAAGGGATGGGTTATTGCTATCGAACCCTTGACTGATGCATTGTTTTATTTCATTGCTATTTTCTTTACTTGCGATTTCATTTCTTATTTATTAAGGACAATCTCAGGTTGTAGTGAGCGTTGGCATCTGCTACCTGGCTCCCAGACCCCTGATCTGTTCTCATCAATTACAAAAGGGATGAGTTATTGCCACCGAACCCTTGAATGATGCATTGCTTTGTGCTTATCCTTCTGAAGTAGTTAAGCTGTAGACATGCATTAATTTACTCTTGTAGTTTTAAATACCTGTACTACGATCATTACTCTGAAAAATTCTAAGGCTTAGACTGAGACACTCTTTGAAATAGCAAGACGTTCCCAGATTGACATATTAATGTGAGGTAACTAGAGGTGAAAGAGACCCTTTTTATAGCTTTACAATTTGGTGTCGTTGTCGGGGAAAGAGTGTAGCCATTTGTTCTTTTTTCAGGGTAGTGTACGAACCTGCTACGGAAGAATTGGGTTTTGAAAACGGAAGGTGAGAACCTACGTACGGAGCATGTAAAAGCCCTGCTCCTTTGCCTGATTTCCTGCAGATTTGATGCTATCTTCTTAAGAAGGATCTAGTAGTTAAATTGAGTGCATGACTAAGTAGAAAAAGCCAGAGAAAAATTCCAAACCTTTTCCAAAGCCAAAAAAAGCTAAGGGGTCGGTGATCCTTGGTCGATCAACCTTCATAGACGAAATCTATAATAAAGCCAAATCTCAACATTCAGTAGGACCCAAGAAAGTTATTTCCAAACAACCTACTAGCAAACTTCAGGCCACAGGTTCACCATCTGTAGCCTTTGTTGAGGTGCATAGTCAAACTGACGAGAAAGAATTTCAAGAAATTGAAAATTCTATTCCAGAACTATTGCAGGAAGGGAATTTCAGTAATCTTTATGAAGGTGAAGGGGAAACAGGGGAGACTGAGGAACTGAGATCCTCTCAGGATAACTGAGCCATTGAATAGCCCATAAAAAGGGAGTGCGGAAAAAATTATTATTGAAGGGACCCAATCCCCTCAAACAAAAATCCTAGATAGAGGAAGTGCTATTAAAACTGTTCCTGTCAAAGCCATTCCCTCTCAACCTAAGAATACCCTCTTAGATATTCCACAAGGTTATTGGCATATATTTGACCCAATGGCTCAAAATCCGCCAAACACCCAAACCTCTACATTACAATACCCCATAGTAGATTCCACAGCAAATGCCCCCATGAAAGTAATCCCCTTTCAACATATCCCTACATTTCATGGGTTTACATCAGAGGACCCATATGCATTTTTATTTGAATTTGATGTAATGTGTAGGGGATATAATTACACCACTGACACGCAGAAACTAAAATTGTTCCCCTCTACCTTGAAAGGGACTACTTTAAGATGGTTTATTGGATTAGGTGGCGGGGTTATAAATAACTGGGAACAAATGAAAGAATCCTTTTTAAAAAAATATCAAGACTATTGCTGGTCTAGAGAACTAAAAGATGAAATATTCCAGATGATAGCTAGACCAAACAAAACATTAGAAGAGTATGTGAAATGTTTCCAGTATAATCTACAAAGATCTCCCTATGCAACACTGCCTTTGCCTAATAACGTGTTGAAAACAACATTAATAAGGGGCATGAAAGAGAAATGGATTGAAACATTAAAAATTATCAGGAAAGGGGATATTTATCAGGAAAATTTTGCTGACATAATTGATTTATGCATCAGTAGTTCGACAGGCAGTACACAAATCAAACGAGTAGAACATGATTGGTTTGCAAGAGAAAATAAAATCCCATCAGAAGGAGTAACGCTTGTGGAAATTGGAAATTTATTTGAAAATTTTAAAACTGATATACTAGGAACATTGACTACACAATTGGATGTTTTGTAGGCCAAGAAAAAGCAAATGGAGGCAGAACATAATTTGGCAATCTTCTACCCGAGATGCAGGAAGAAGCATAGCCATAAGGAGTGTCCACTAGAAACAGTCCAAACATGCGCCATCTGTACAAGGGATCACTCTACATAAAGTTGTCCCTCATTACCTGGACTAAAAGCAGTATATAAGGAGGTAGAAGAAGAACCAGAAGTAGTATATTTACTCAACCAGTGTCGTCAGTGGAAGCCACGACAAACTGGTATGTCTTCAGACCCAACTTCTCCTTTTTATTATCCGCAGTATAATACTCAACAGTATAATACATAGGAAAGTCAATTTCAGCCCCCATTTCCAAACTGTTCACCACAGTCATATCTTTCTGTGAGCCCGTGGCTAAATCAGACAAGCCAATTTGGTTGGTCGAATCCTCCTTATCCCCCACCATACTGGCAAAGAAACCCATACCCACCATAATGGACTACCCCTACTTCATGAAGCTCAGCCTGGCAGACTAACTGGTAGAGACCAACACAGCAGCCAGTAGGAAATATTCCTCTCCCTCAACCTACACTGCCAGCTTTACAGCAAAATCCCCAATCTAATCTGAGACATCAACTCCTAGCCCAGATCAATCCCAATCCAAATAACAGACCGGTCCAAGCTCTCCAAATTTTAGAAACACCAGAAGAAGGACCCGATCTGAGGGAGTGCAATGATCTTCAGCTAAGATCTGGGCGTATTATTCAAACTAAGGGAAATAAAACAGTTCAGATTGAAGATCAGTTACCTAGAGAACATCTGTCACAAGAGGAGGACATGAATAGACAATAAACTCATAATCAAGCAACCACATCCTCTCCCCCATTCCCAGAACGATTAGTCATACCTCGACCTATACAACAACCTAATTTTGACATTCTGGGAGAATTACAAAATTTGTACATAAAAATTCCATTCCTCCAAGCCATTCAAGACATCCCGATATACACAAAAACTATTAAATAATTGTGCATAAAAAGACCAAGGAGGAATATAATAAATAATCCAAGAGTTCAAGTAGTCGGCACTTTACCTGACCTATTATCAGGAAAGGAAACACCCATTAAGTATGAAGACCCAGGAAACCCAATAGTAAATGTTCAAATTTATGGTCAAACCCTGCACAATGCCTTAGTTGATCTTGGAGCCGAAATCAATATATTGACAACCGCTACTTGCCAAAAGCTAGGGATTACATCTACAGAACCCACCTCCACTTTGTTAGAATTGGCTGATCGATCTGTGGTTAGGCTGGAAGGCATACTACATGATGTCATGGTCTCCGTTGACTCCTGGGAATACCCAACCGATTTTCTGATAATAAATCCTAAAACCCGACTTGATGGACATCCATTGATCTTAGGAAGACCTTGGCTTGCTACTGCTAATGCCTATATCGACTATTGACAAGGGAACATGATCATAACCAAGCGGGCGAATATCAAGAATTTAGTACTATATCCCCCAGTGCAGCCGAGCATCACAATAGTTAAAACTAAGAGGCACCCTGTATCATATCTTACCGATAACATTAGATCTCCATTAACTATAGAAGAAGCACTTGAGTTCAAAGACCAAACAGAAGATGATGCCATCAGTAATTTCATTAGTCAAACTAATCTCACATCTCGTACCCAATGTCATATGATAAAAGGAGCATTTGATAACGAAGTAGAAGAGGAACCTCTGAAAGATACACATGATCACAGAGTCCTTATCACTTATGTTACACATAGTAAAATTGTGGAAATTGAACCTTGAAAAACCTTAAACATTAAAGCCAACCTCACACCCAAATAAGAAACAAAGCTCATCCATATCTAAAGGAAATATAAAGAAGCATTTGCATGGGATTACCCTGATATGAAAGGAATTGACCCCCAATTATGTACACACCACATTTACATAGAAAATGATGCAAGACCTGTTAGGCAGGCTCAGAGAAGACTAAATCCTCATCTAAAAGAAGTAGTAAAAGCCGAGCTTCAAAAACTTTTAGATGTTAACTTCATCTACCCTATCTTTGATAGTAAATGGGTCTCCCCACTTGTGGTGGTACTGAAAAATAATGGGAAGTGGAGAATCTACGTGGACTACATGGAGCTAAATAAAGCAACGCAAAAAGATCACTTTCCTCTCCCATTCATCGAGCAAGTATTGGACACTTTGGCGGGGAAGAAATTATTTTCTTTCCTCAATGGCTTCAGTGGGTATAACCAAATACATATTACCCCTGAAGATCAGGACAAAACTACTTTTACTTGTTCTTGCGGAACATTTTCCTACCGCGTGTTACCTTTTGGCTTATGCAATGCCCCTGCCACATTCTAAAGGGCTATCCTTAGCATTTTTGCAGATCTGATAAATGAAGGACTGTAAGTATATATGGATGACTTTACTCCATATGGAGATGAGTTTGATCCAGCACTGGACACACTAGAAAAAGTCGTACAACGTTGCATAACTACCAGGCTTTGTTTAAGCCATGAAAAATGTTATATGATGATGACAAAAGGACTTATTTTAGGACACTATATTTCAGTCGCTGGCATTTAGGTAGATCCAGCAAAAAACCAAATACTTTTGCTTATTCCTACTCCTACTACTCAAACAGAGGTACGTAGCTTTCTTCGATTCTCTGGTTACTACAGAAGGTTTATAGAACATTATTCACGTATTCCTGCACCCTTGTATGCACTAACTGGTAACGTTGATTTTCTTTGGACAGAGAAATGTGAACGTGCCTTCAAGGACCTTAAGAAGCTCATATCTATAGCCCCAACCCTTCAAGGACCAAATTGGGATTTGCCATTCCAGATATCATCTGATGCCTCACAAACAGCCATTGGAGCGGTCCTTGGACAGGAGGAGGATAGAAAACCATATGCAATTTATTACATTAGCAAAAATCTATCCCCTGTTGTATTAAACTATACTATCACTGAAAAATAGTTTCTAGTTGTTATACATGCTGTTAATAAATTCATACATTACATTACTGGATATCCTGTTATCTTGTACATAGACCATTCCGCTATAAAATATTTAGCAAACAAACCTATCGCAAATGGCAGAATAACTAAATGGCTGATTTTATTGCAGTAATTTGATATTACAATCAAGGATCGACACGGGAAAGAAAACCTAGTAGCTGATTTCCTCTCAAGAATGCCAAAACCAGTTGATGCAGCAGCAATTGAAGATCAATTTCCAGATGAGCATCTCTTTTTCGTTTCTTTTCAAACACCCTGGTATGCTGATGTTACCAATTACCTAGCAGTAGGTAAGTTACCAAAGCATCTAACCCCTAATGAGTGAAAATAGATTGTTCAGCGAAGTACTAGACTTTCCGGGGCAGACATGCAAATCAGGAGATGCATTTGACAGGACGAAATTTTTGATATTTTGAAAGCCTGCCATGACCAACCATGTGGTGAAAATTTCGCTGATTGTAGGACTGCACATAAAGTATTACACACAGGGTATTATTGGCCCACAATTTTCAAAGATGCAAAGAAATTTGTCCAAGCATGTGACAGTTGCTAGAGAGCGGGACGCCCTAGTTAGTTGGATGAGATGCCTTTGAAACCACAGCTAGTCATCGAACCATTTGAGCGTTGGGCTCTTGATTTCGTAGGACCAATCAACCCACCATCAACCTAGAAAACATACATTTTGGTGGCAACAGAATACGTCACCAAGTGGGTTGAAGCAGAGGCATTGCCGAGAGCTACAGAAGAATCTGTTATACAGTTCCTGCTCCATCTATTTGTACGCTATGGCCTCCCTAGAGAGATAATTACAGAGAGTGGACCAGAATTTTCTGGGAATAGAATAGTTGCAACACTCAAAAACTATCATGTCCAGCATAAAATTACCACCCCATATCACCCACAGGAAAATGGGCAAGTAGAAAGCAGCAATAAGATAATAGAAACAATTTTAACAAAAATAGTTTCATCACATAGACACGATTGGGCTGCCATACTACCTGAAGCACTGTGCGCTTATAGAACAACATGGAGAAGCACCACTGGTTACTCGCCTTACCAGCTAATGTTCAGAAAACAACCTATTTTTCCTATAGAATTTGAAATCTAGACGTTACGAATAGCACAAGAAATTGGTTTAGACCTAAATGAGGGATAGACTAATCGACTACAACAGATCAATGAGCTGGATGAAATTAGGCTCTCTACACTTCAACACACTGCCCTGATACAGCGGCAGAGAGCTAAATGGCATGATGCTCTCATTAAAAATAAAGTCTTCCATGAAGGAGACTGGGCTCTTTTATACGACTCCAGGTTCCAGGACTTCCATGGGAAACTCCAGACTCGTTGGCTGGGACCATATGAAATCCAGAAAGTACATGACAATGGTACCCTTACCCTGATTACTATTGATGGTTCTGGATATACCTTTAAGGCAAATGGCCATCAAGTTCGTCTCTATCGCAAACCACTTACTCGGGAGTCCTTCTGCCAACGGCTACACCAAGATTCAGATATGGAGATCTTAGGGGAAGAAGACAAGTCTTCCTCACCTGTAACTCACCTGAGAAATGGTCCAAAAGGTATATCAAATAAACAATCCTTGGAACAGGAGGTCTTATCACAAGCCGACTTGCCCAATATTCGCTCCTCCCTCCTGAATGGCATTATGACTAACTGGTCACCAAGCCAGCATAATGGTCTACATTTTGACATTACACAACATTTCCTGGCATACACAAAGGACTATGGTTCCAGGGGTGAAACAAACAACTCTTCCAAGGTTATGGACACCTGTCGGCAACAGACCACTGTTAATGGTATTGAAGTCACTTTTTTACACCAATAGGTAAGAAGATTGCATCCTCTTGTTTCTTATGCCGTGGTAATTAATTATATGATATTACCCAACCATATAACGCATGACTATATATTATCACCAATCATTACAGAACTAGTGACAGTGACAGCATGAGACTCTTTATTTACAACAAATGTCTTATCCTTGAACTTCCATCAAATCACTACAGTCTCTTATGTATTAAAGCGATGTAACTTTATACCTCGATTTCAGTAATATGCTATTTTTGTAAGCATGGCATATGCCATACGCTATTCCTTAAAGACCTTGCGGCAAAATAGGCACTGCTACTTTATTTGATGGCTGGGACAACCTATCACATTGTGGGGGGGAGGGTAAACTTATCATTCCCCAGAGCACGTGTCAACCCATCATTTAAGAAATTGTGTACTCGGGCATATCACGGCTCAATGATATTATCTTTTTCTATTTTTGTTTTCTTTTGCATGAGTTGTTGTTCAAAGCCATTTCCACTGCATATGCCGTAGCATTAGAATTTGAACGAGTGATACACCATCAGCTTCTCTGTGTTTCAACAAACAGCTGCCGTTCCTTTGAGAATTTGCAGTAAAACTATGGGAGGAAGGTCAGTTCGCAGAGAACTGCAAGTGTTAACTGTTTCGGCTGCAGCCCGGAAAATCCTAAAAAAAGCAGGATGGCTGACCTATCTCAATCGCCTTAAGGGCTCCAAGGAAACAATAACGATTGAATTTTTACAGAATTTGCAAGAAGACTACTCCACAGTAAGAGGAAGATGAATATCAGTCACCGATGACATAATAGCAGAAGTCTCGGGACTGCGAGCCACTAGACCAGTATGGATGATAATGAAGGAAAGGTTCCAGAAGATTTTAGAAATCTTTCAGGACGAGGGCCAGAGCTTGACAATTCTAGGAAAGGGGGTGCTGCTAGCAACGCTAGGAGAGCCATGGGCGGAATTAGCAAAAATCATCAAATGCTACATCACCTGTGAAGGTAGAAAAGATGTGGTAAGATCACGACATCTTAAACTCCTAACTCTTTTAAAACAAAAATGTTCTGTGAATTTACCTGCATTGTTGAATTCACTACTTCATGACGTTGCACGAAGCATGAAAAGAGCACAGCACGTAGAGTCAATCGTCAGCCACCACGGATTAATTTGGTTGATAGTTAACTATAGTCTCACCCAGCAGTAGAGAAGCTGGGAAGAAGTAATTACCATCATCAATGGAGGGTTGGCCACATTTGAACGCCCGAAAAACGAAAACAAGTTACTAGCACACCCCAATGTTCAGAAAAACAGAAGCAGGACACTTGCACAACGGAGCAACCTGAAAAACGAAAGAAATCTGAAAAAAGGAAACATGTCACCAGCACACCCGAACAACCAAAAAAATGCAGAAAATCAGCCCGACTCGCATGGCTACAAGGGGGGCTGGAGAAGCCCCAGGAAGGCATGAGCCAGACAATAGAAATCGAAGATGAGCAAATCCCAAGTGAGGATAAAGAAGAAGAAGACGATGAGGAAGCAGAGCAGTTTGTAGAGGCAGAAACTGAAGAAGAAGACGACGAGGAAGCATAGCAGGCTGCAGAGGCAGAAACAGAAGAAGAAGACGACGAGGAAGCAGAGCAGTCTGCAGAGGCAGAAACAGAAGAAGAAGAAGAGGAGGCAGAGCAATCTGCAGAAGCAGAAGAAGAAAAAGATGAGAAATCTGAAGGGGAAGGAGACGAGGGAAAAGAAGTTGAGCAGTTCGAGCAAGAGGAAAGAATGGAATAGCAGGAAGGTATCCCATTACAAGACCCATTAGAGGAAGATGAATTGGCCAAAAATTTGGCCAATATGGGTGAATATGGCCAACCTCTAAGTCCATCGAACCTCCATGCCATAGAGGAACCCCAGGAGAAAGATGCACCCAAGGAATCGCATGTAGAAGAGGCGGAAGTAGAAAATTTGTCCATTCATAATGAGAATATATCAGAAAACGCTGAGCAGGAACAACCCATTCCTAATCAGAAGGCAGCAAAAGAAAGTCCAGAGGAAATAGGGGCAGAAGAAGAATTAGCCTAAGAAATAACAGAGCCAATTAAGGTTCTTGCCCGGAAAAGCCACCCCAGGGAGAAAATCAGGAAGCTAGCCGCAGTCCAAACCGTAGCAAACAGCCTGTTGTTCCTTTTGAATAAATGGCGGAAATAAGGGAATTACGAAAGGAACAGCAGAGATTGTTGAACATAATAATCCAGCTTCACCAGCAAATTAGGGTTCTAAAGGCAACGCAAAGGGTAAAAGGGACTTTAGGAAGAAAAGGTTTGACCACACCATTAAAATCCCTTAAGGGCAAGAGGCAGAGGACCAGAATCCATACTACTGCTCAAATCCCTAACAAAAGGCAAGCTATTGTTCCAAATGAAGCTGAAAAGTAGACTGCTATTCCAATTGAAAAGGAACAGTAGAGGGTTGGTGTTCGTGTTAAAATTAGAAAGGATGATAAGATAGTTTAGACGGAGGCACCACCTTCGGGAGTAATAAGGGTTGTGAACTCGAAGCAGCGCAATAAGAAAGTTTAGGTAAAGCTCTCGGCCTCCACGGTTGCATGGAAAAAGGATCCAAAAATGATAACCCTTCACAAAGGCTTGAAGCAGGCACAACAAGAAGCAGAAAAGCTTAGGGAGCAAACGGTCCCCCGAGAAAAATATGAAGAACTATAGCAACAACTAAGGAATGTCAACTTATTTGAAAGCCAAGCTTTCGAAGGATGGCGGAGGGAATAAGAGAAAGTTGCAAAGGTAACTCGTAGATTAGATGTAGTTATCAAACAGATGGATACGTTGTGTTCTCTATACAATGACGTCATAACATGTAGAGCCCCTGCCAAGAACTATGCCATATTTCTAATGGAAAGGTATTTACAATCGAAAATAAAGGTTGTTAAAAAAGGTGCTCCCATACAAATTAACACTATAGATGACTTTATAAATTGTTGTAAACATTACAAGGTAAAAGTGCAGAGGTTATTGTGTGAATTTTACTTGCATAACCTTGTACTAGAACAAGAGACCGAACTGAACCCTGGCCCTTTCGTTGGGGACATTCAATTGCAAGAATTTATCTCATTTGTAGTCAATCAAATTAAATGGCTTAAAGCCTACAACGCTTTTCAAAGACAAGAAAACGGATTAGATCTATGGGTAAGAGCTAAGCCTAGGGACCTAGAACAGTTATGGAGGAGACATAGAAATCTCATGAAGGCTCCAGGAGTGATTGAAGCATTAGGACCCATGCATGAAGCAATCATTTGGTAGGGACTTGAATACTTTTCCTCTATTAAAGACCCTGCCATTGATGCAGCTAAATTTCAATATCGAATATCTAATCCGAATATCCAGCTCAGAGAACCATTTAAGTATGAAAATTTTAAACTTGCTGCTAACCGTTTTCCCCTCTATGGAGAAATTGATTTGAGGGCAGGGCCATCCTGGTTAGGATATAGGTTCCTGAGTCCAATCATTTGGCATCCTGCAGCCGAATACCAAGCTCTGTATGAGATTCCTAAGGGTCAGACAAGCCATTTCTTTGATCATTTAGTTTCGCATCATGGATGTAGGCCCTCACAGGAGATTCCATCTCCAGCTTACTCACTCACTGCCTTGCATGTCAACTACAATGTTTTCATGAGGCCATGAAAATGGGTAAGTCGGGGGGTGTGTGGAGTACCAAAGAAGGTACGTTTTGATGGTTATTTCAATATCTTTTCATTAGGACTTATAAGCCTTTTTGCATTAGAAACTTAGACAATAATAAAGAATTATAACGAAATATGTGAGATTAATAGAGAACGTTGATAATTGTCATTCCCATGTACAGGAGGGAGGAAAAACGGAAAGTGGCCATCCTAAAGGAAAAGACAAAGATGAATTAATTGTTGTCCCTTTGATGGGAGATGTGTGCAAACCAGATTAAAACAGACCAACCCAGGAAAGGAAGCAGAGATACCAGCTCGACGCAGAAAAGGAAAGAAGTGACTCAGGATTAACTATTCTGCGAATCCCTCAGGATCTTAGAACCTGAGGGATCTTTGTTTTATCTCTTTCTGCATCTAGATATCTCCGTCATCATCCTCATATAAGGGATAGTGTTGTTGGCTATAGGGGGATGACTTTATGTAATTTCTTTTAAGAAAGATCAAGACTATGATCGTTATGTTCTGTTAAAGACTTGAGTTACTGTAATTTTACTTCATGCATTAATACAATATTGGTTACTCTTTTATCTTTGAGCCTAGATCAATCTTAAGCGGTGTACCCCTGAAGGCAAAGGGCCTGGCCCTAGAGGACACTTGCTCTTGTACCATTACGCGTGGTTTCTGTGTGGTTTGTTTATCGATGTGATCTGGTAATATGTTGTGTTTTATAATGTTTATGTTACATGCTCTGTTGTGTTTAACTCATTTAATGTTCCTGCAAACAAAAGTGTCATATTAAGGCTGCATCATGTTACCAATCCTTTAAGTGTTGGTATAATACGGTTAATCTCTACAGGATACTGTCATTCCATTACAGAGTTTTATGCGATTGTGCCTTAGCATTACAAGATTTAATTGTTTTTGTCTTGAGATGCAATCGTATGCTTTTATTTAGAGCGATAACAGAGTCAGATTAAGCACGTTGTGTTTATATGGTTTTTAGTGTTGTTCCATCTTGGATCCATAGGTAGTGTTGTTCCATAGTATGTGTACATCTTTAAGAACGAAGGATTGATGTTTGGATTGGTGTGATTGAATAGAGTTACAGCTTGATGAACTTGGTTGCTGCTTATTTCTGAATTGTTGTTCCATTTCTGAATTGTTGTTCCATTTCAATTGTTGTTCCATTTCAATTGCTATTCCATTTCTGAATTGCTGTTCCATTTCTGAATTGTTGTTCCATTTCAATTGTTGTTCTATTTCAAGATTGCTGATTTGCTATTTTCTTTACTTGTCGTTTCATTCCTTATTTATTAAGGACGATCTCAGGCTGTAGTGAGCATTGACATCTGCTACCTGGCTCTCAAATCCCTGATCTGTTCTCATCAGTTTCTAAAGGGATGCGTTATTGCTACCGAACCCTTGACCGATGCGTTGTTTTATTTCATTGCTATTTTCTTTACTTGCCGTTTCATTTCTTATTTATTAAGGACGATCTCAGGCTGTAGTGAGTGTCAGCATCTACTACCTGGCTCCCAGACCCCCAATTTGTTCTCATCAGTTACGAAAGGGATGGGTTATTGCCACCGAACCCTTGACTGATGCATTTCTATGTGTGATTTATCCTTTTGAAGTAGTTAAGTTGTAGACATGCATTAATTTACTCTTGTAGTTTTAAACAACTGTACTACGAGCATTACTCTGACAAATGCTAAGCCTCAGACTGAGACATTCTTTGAAATAGCAAGACGTTCCCGTATTGACATATCAATTTGAGGTAACTAAAGGTGAAAGAGACCCTTTTTATAGCTCTACGCAGGGAAGGAAAAGCGAGTGGAAATGTCGGTGTGTAGGGATGGAATGGATAGTTAGGAGGATGAATGGTGGTAGGGAGGTCCATAGGTCTTCTGGACAAATTGCTAGCCTTCGGATTCTTCTCTAAACTTGATTTTGAGCTCTCTGTAGTTTCTACATGAGCCTCCTATAGAATGCACATAGTTTCCTGTATGATGCAAAATTTTTTGAAGAAGCGAGACCAAGTCCCAGGAACAGACAACTGTGATGAAAGAATGAGCTATTAAGGGTGTATGCAGCCTGGCCATGTCCCTTTTTGCTTGTGTAGCCCTCCTGCAATCTGCAATGCATTCTAAAGAAGTTAGTTTTTTTTCTGTTTTTTCTTTCTTCCTTTTCTTTCTTCTTTTTCTTTTTTTTCATGAGACAACTAGGATGCCTATAGGAGGTTTTCACCCTCACTGCCTACCCTAGGTGTCAGCAAGAGGTTTTCACCAAGGGATCTTTTATTCTTTTCTGTTTTTTCTTTTTTCTTTTTTTTTTTCTTTTTTTTGTTTAGGGTGTGGGTGGAGTGGAGGCAGAGACTTGCTCCACTACCAACACTATTTTATTCAGATTCTCAATGAATTCTTGCTTGGAAAGGGGCTTCCTGAAGATCTTCAGCCTATTCCCATTGACGAGCACAGGGATGGCTTCCTCATCGATGGTCCAGATCAAGACTGAACCATTGTCATTGCATTTTTCTACTGTGTATGGTCCCAGCCATCTTGTCCTCAGCTTTCCCTTGAAATCTTTATATCTTGAATCATACAACAATGCCTAATCTCCTTCCTGGAATTGTTTTTCTTTGAGGTGTCTATCATGCCATATTTTTCTTTGAAGTTGGACTACCTCTGAGTGGAGTAGGGCCTGCAATATCTGCTCATCCAATCCATTTAGCTAAAGTAACCTTTCCTTTTGTGCATGGTTGAGATCTCAGTCTAGCTGCGCTGCCATCCCTAATGTGTTATATTCAAATTCTATTAACAACAAAGCCTCCTTCCCGTAGACCAGTTCATAGGATGTGAACCCTGTGGTGGTTTTCCATGTGGTGTTATAAGCCCAGGTGGCCTCAACCAGTCGTTCTGCCCAATATTTTCTGCTACTCCTCATGCCTTAGTCAAAATCCCTTCTAAATCTATGTTAGTGACTTCCACCAGTCCATTTGCTTGTGGATGATAAGGGGTGAAAGTTCTATGCTGAAGTCTTCAATTATATTGGAGATAAATTGACTCCCTTGATCTGTGACTAACTCTCTTGGATAACCAAACTTGTGAAAGATATTTTCCCTAAAAAACACAGCTAATTTTTCTTCTATTGCTGCCTTGATTGCCTTTGGTTCTACCCATTTTGTTAGATAATTAGTACACACAATGATGTAATATTTTTGTTTTGAAGGAGCGTTGATGGGACCCACAAAGTCCATGCCCCACATCTCAAATGGCTCAAAAGTCACTTGAGGTTGCAGGGGCATCTCATCCCTTGGAGTAGGTTTCCCCGTCCTTTGACATTAGCCACATTAGCTGATATATCTTCTGACATCTTGATGAAGAGTGGGCCAATGGTAACCTGCTTGCAAAATTTTGAAGCCAATCATTTTTGCCACAAAATGGCCCCCACAGGGCCCATTGTGATAGGTTATGAGAATTTCGACAACTTCCTTCTCCCTGACACATCGTCTCAAGATCTGATCTGGGCCAAGTTTAAAAAGGTTCCCCCTAATCCAGGTGAATGGGGCACTTTTTCTCATGATATTGCTCTTCTCTTTTGAGGATAGGTGTGTTGGAAACTATGCTAAAACCAACTAACTTTCTGTATCAGCAAACCATAGAGAGAGTACTAAAATAGCAAATAGGTGTTCATCTAGCATTTGATCATCCACCATTCCTTTTTCACCTAATGGTAGATCTAATCTAGACAGAAAATCAACAATAACATTTTCCTCACCCATCTTATCAACAATGGTCAAATCAAATTGCTACAATAAAAGTAACCATCTAATAATACAAGGATTTACATTTGGTTTATTAATCAAATACCTAATTGTAGCATGATTGGTGGGTATGAATGTCTGATAGCTATTGATGTAGTGTCTGAACTTATTCAGGGAATGGACTACAACTAGGATCTCCTTTTGGGTTACATTGTAGTTTAATTATGCCTTGGATAAATTTTTACTTACAAAATGTATGGCATAAGGTATCTTCTCATCAACTTACCCTAAGGCTGCTCCTATTGCTTTGTTCAAGGCATCTTTGTGAATGTGGAAAGGTAGGTCCCAGTTTGGACCTCTCAAAATTGGGGCAGTTACCAGCTTATCTTCCAAGGTATATAGAGCCTCTTTACAGTTTTTAGTCCATATGAACTCAGCATCTTTTCCCGAAAGACCAAAAAATGTAGAGGCTAGCTTACTAAAATCCTTAATGAATATTCTATAATACCCTGCTAAGCCTAGGAAACTCTGAATATCTCTTACCTTTTGAGGAGGTGGGACCCTTTCGATGATAGCAATCTTGTTGGGATCCACCTATAATCCTTGCTAAGAAATTGTATGACATAGCACGGTCCCTTCAGTCATTAGGAATTCACATTTTTCAGGATTGAGGGACAGGTTCATTTTGATGCACTTGGCTAAAAATTTTCCCTGGTTAGTCAAAGATTCCTAGAAGTTAGAACTATAAGGGGTAAAGTCATCCATATAGATTTCCACTGAGTCATGAAACAGTTCAGCAAATATGCTCAGTACTGCTCTTTGGAATGTGGTGGGAGAATTGTACAACCCAAAAGGAAGGATCCGGTATGCAAAAATACCCCATGGACAAGTGAAAGTGGTCTTATCTTGATCTTCTAGGCTGATTTGGATCTGGTTGTACCCACTAAACCCATCTAGGAAGGAGAAGAACTTCTTCCCTGACAAGCCATCTAACACTTGATCTATGAAAGGAAAAGGGAATTGGTCCTTCTTAGTGGCCTTGTTTAGTTCCCTATAATTTACACAAATTCTCCACTTTCCATTTTTCTTTGGCAATAGCACCAAAGGAGAGACTCATTCTCTATCAGAGATGGGGTGGATTAATCTTGCATCCAACAACTTTTGTAGTTCTTATTTGACAATGTCCTTAAGGGCTATATTCATCCTCCTTTGAGGCTGCTTGATTGGATTACAATCTTCTGTTGTGTGTGGAGCATGATTGTTCAAGAGGTCTTTGTTTCAGCGGGATGTATACCCCAGGAAGTTTTGTACACCCCTCCACGTGAGCGGGGGGTGCCGGGGGGCTGATCCCCCCGGCTGGGGGGTCCGGGGGCCAGCGGTCCCCGGCGAGGGCTCGGGGGCAGCACCCCCGAAGCTAAAAACAGATGTTAAATTGGCCTTGTAAAAGTATAGTAATTTCTAGCCAATCTGAGCCGTTCATTAGGCGGGATGATCTTGACGGTTAGAACTTTGTTTTAGTTTAGGGTTTTTGCCCTAGAAGGCAACCCCTCTCTTTGTATGAGGGTATTGTTATTTGAGGCGCGATATAGATGTGTATTCTGTGTGTGTGTGTGGTGAGCGAGAACAGAGAGGTGGAGACTGTGAGAGAAAACAGAGGATATTACAGCGGCTTTCCTGTAGGTTGTGTCTCTTCATTTTGCTGGATAATAGAAAGGAAGGACTGACTATTCGAGGTGGACGTAGCCCAAACTGGGTGAACCACGTATATCTGTGTCTCTCTCTTGTTTTGTGCGTTTTCTGTGTTTATATTTCTGCAATATTTTATGTGTTCCATTGCTCCGTAATATATAATTTTCTAACATCTTCTTTAATGTAAATATGATGAGTGCGGACTGAAGGGTGGACTCCCTTCATCTCCTTATAGCTCCAAGGAAAAGCATCCAAGTTGTTTTTCAATAAGCTACATAGTTCTTTCTTGAGATAGGTGGATAAGAAAGAGTTGATCTTCAAGGTTCTTTCTAGGCTGAATTCCACATTCTTGACTCGGAGAGAGGTTGGATCAGCCTCAGAGACATTAACTAAAGGATTGGTTTGGGTTTCTTCCACCAACTCTTATAATGGCAACACACTAAGGGGTGGAATTCGAATCAAGTTTTCACTAAGCTCATCCTCAGTTTGTGGACCCCACATGGTAGCCTCTACTATACACAATGGTGCAGAATAGACTTCATCCTCATCTTTCTCCTCCAACCAGAGAGGTAAATCATGTTCTAATAGAGGTTGGGCAGGAGGATATAGGACTAGCTGTTTGGACATATGCCCATTCTTGATTGTCATGTTCCCAGCTCAACAACTGATGAAGGCATCTGTAGTAGCCAACCAAGGTCTTCCCAAGATGAGAGGATACCCAGTGAGCTTTGCCTTTGGCTGGAGAACAAGGAAATCAGCAGGGTACTCCCAAGAATCAATAGAGACCATTACATCTTCCACAATCCCCTCGGGGGTCACGGTGGAGCGGTATGATAACTGCAATATTATTGTGGTCTTTCTCAAGGAACCCTGAAACTTGAGCTTGATAATACTGTACCTGGTCATCACATTAATGGCAGCCCCTAGACCAATCAAGGTATGGAGGATTATGGTGCCATTGATGTGGACATCGACTGCAAGACTCCTAGGGTCTAGATATTTCAGACAAATTACCTACCCGAACATCAGGTCGGATAGTTGTGCTATGAAATTGATATTCGGAGAATCTCTCTTGTGCCTGCCTGGTTGCCTGAAGCACTTCTCCTTGATCATCTTGTTGTATATAGGCACATCCTTTATGGCTTGGAGAAGTGGTATATTTACACATAATTGTTTCAAGTCTCCCAGAAGTTCAGTTTCTTCTGGGGTTGGTTGTGTGGTTCTAGTTAGTCTCTCAGGAAAGGATGGAATGACTTTTGGTTCACTTTCCTATTTTTCTTCCTCATCCTCCTTAGGAGGGGATTGGCTACCTGGGAGAACATTCCTAGACCATAGGATAATCTCCTCAATCTCCACAACATAGGTCGGACATGATGTTTCTCCACTATATACCCGCTGGGCCAGTCTATTATTGGGGTTTGGGTTCTGTTGAGGAGGTATTTATGGTTGTCATGGTGGAGCAGGAGGCAATGGTTGAGGCTAAGCAGGTGGTGGAGGCAAAAGAGTGGGAAGAGAGTTGTACTGGGGCCTCCACCCCTAATGATGTACATTCCACTCAGGTTGTGGCTGAGCATAAGAGTGAAATGAATGAGCAACTAGTGTAGTCTAGTATTGAGGAGGATACAACCATGGAGGGAATGTGGACCAGGAAGGATGAGCAGGGGGACACCAAGAAGGCATGAAAGTGGCTTTATTTAGGTTGTAATAATTTTGGAAGGTCCATTGCATTCCCTGTTGGTAAGGTCTCGTTCCATGTGGCCTCCTTTGGTTCATGAAATAGAGTGGTTCAGTGGCTACTTCAGCCCCTTGATATGCAACTTTAATTCTTCCCAAGGAAGGGCACTGATTCGTAGGATGGTCCTCTTCACAGACTAAACACACTTCTATAGAGTTCAATGGACATTCGTTCCTAGGATGCTTTCTAGTGCAACTGGGACGAAAGACGGCCAAAGCCCTCTCGGCTTCCTCTTGTTTCCTTTTGATATGAAAGGTATCCATTTTCATGGGAAGAGTTTGCCTCATCTCCCTCTTGAAATCTTCCAGCCGATTCTCGAGTTCATTTCTAAGGGATGAACTAGATGAGGATGTACTAGTTAAAGGTTGACTTCCCCTACCTCTCTTTCTAGCTGACCTAGAATGGTTTCTAAACACAATCTTTATGTCATATTAAGATAGTTGGCAGATGTCTCCCTCGACTACCAATGGAGGGTATCTAGAAGGTCTTCAGGGACTCCTCTGAGTAGAACCAACTTCAGAGATTCAGTGTCAAGTGTGCACCTGGCCCTTTTATAACTGAGTTAAAACCTTTCTTCATAGTCTTCTAGAGATTCAACACTTCCCATGGTCATTCGGAAGATTTCTTCCTTGGTATCCTTTAACCTATAGTAGTCCCAGTATTTTTTGTTAAAGGTTTTCATCTGAGCTCAAGTTGTGCTACTGTTTCCAGGAAACCCCATGAACCAGTGCAATGCTGCATACTTGAGGGTAGAAGGAAACAGTTTCAACTTCTTCGCATCCTCTACATAGTCATAGGTTCGACAAACAAGAAGGTATCAGAATCTTCGGTAGTCAGTCCATGGTAGTCAGTCCATGGAATTGAGCTAAGGCTGAAGGACTTATGTTTTTCATTTTTGTGTCCACATTAGTCTCTCGGATAGGAAAGGCTCCTTCTATTCTTTCCCCATTTCCTCTAATGTTTTTTTTCAGCCATGGTCTCAGGAGGAACAATTTCTTGCTCTTCTTCTGTTATAGGATCTTCATATATCTTTGGAGGTTCAACTATAGGTTCTTCTGGATCACTGCCACCAAAGAAGAGAGAAGAGTGACTTAGTGATGTGGTGGGGGTGTTGGGTAGGAACTTTCTTGAATTGTCTCTGTTCTTATGAGGCATGCAAGGAAATCTCTTTTTGGGTGATTTTTGTTTTTCTACTTGTACCTGCAAAACTAAAATGGATTGAATAACAAATTACAACTAACTGAAATGAATCTTGCTAAAATGGAAATTGAAAAATTGAAATGAAAGGAGGATATGACTACTCTATGCTTGCTGAAATGAAATTGCAGAATTGAAATGAAAGCAGGCAATTCCTAATCTAGGTTTGCTGAAATGAAATTGCAGAATTGAAATGAAAGAAGGAAATGTCTAATCTACTTTTGCAGAATTGAAATTGTAGAATTGAAATGAAACAACTACTCTACTTTTGCTTAAATAAACTACTTAGTAGAATGTTGCAGTAGAAAATAGAAGAAAAGCAGTAATCAAAAAATACTTTGACGCTTCCCTGACAATGACACCAAAAAGAATGGCGAGCTCTAGTATTGCAGCAATAATGGTTCAACTCCTGGGGCTTCCTTATTTAATTTTATCAACTCATTAGTTCATAACAAACTTGGAAGCAACAGTGTTGTATGCATAAGTACTAGCTCTTACTGCATGATGTCAGTTAATTAGCTGGCGCAAGTTCGCTAGGAGCTTAAGCTAATTTCTATGAGTTCTCAGAAGAAGCTTTTACTGTGATGGAAGAAGGCTAACTCTACAGAGGCTATTCTACTTGTAGAAAGAGAAGGAAAACTGGAATGAAACACAAACCCTAGCAAACCTTAGTTTACCCACTAACCCTATTTTTGCAAGAAAAGAGATGGAAACTAATGAAGTGAGTGCAATTGACTACTGAAAAGGTAAATTTAATTTATTCAAGCTACTTCTAAAGAGAAATGAGAAGAAACCATCTTTTTTTTCTTTTGAGTATTTTTATGTGGAATTATTAGGCTCATGATTTGACTAGTTGTGACTGTGTAGAGGTTTGGTGGCAAAGGAAGATGGAGTTGGCTTTTGCAGAACATGAGGAAGGTGTGGAGAGGTTTTAAGAAGCCCCTAGTACCCTTCTAAAGACTTCCATTGTGATTAGAATTCAAAAAATCACTCACAGGAAATTCTACAGAAGGTTGTAGGGGATCTACAGGAGGTTCTATAGGAGGATCGACATGAGGAGGCCGAAAGTGGTTTTTGGAGGTTTGAAGGTGGAAAAATGATGGGAAAAGGGAAATGAAGGCTGGATGAAGTTGTTGAGGGGTCTATAAATTATCAAGGAATATCAGGGATGAAGGGGATGGTTGGATTTGTTCAAATGGCAAGAAGACAACTTTATTGAAAAACAACACAGAAATTAGGGCAAATTGGCGAAATGTGGCAAATGAGCTGGGGGATCTATGAGAAGTGAGCTAGTGCTAGTTTTTTTATGGAGTAATGATGAGCTAGGATGTCCTGCAAGATATCTACACATTTACTTCTCAAAACTAACCTAAGAAAGAACTTAAAAACATAGTTTTGTCTCGCTTAACCTAATTTCTGACGTAAAAGGAGAAAATGTTGAACAATACCTTATGAACAGAAAAGCATGCGAGATAACTATGGTAAAAGGACATGAAATGATCTAAGCAATTAAATTTGAACCAATATCAACTTTTCCATATCAAAGTATCACACTAGCAGTTGCATGGAAGAGGAAAAGCTGTGTATTTGGTGGCAATAGTAGTGCCTTGACCTCAAATCATAGTCCTAGGAAGGGAGAAAGGAGATCAAGACCTGTTTTTGGCCTTTTTGGATCCTTTTCTATCACTACAACAACTTACTTAAGCAACTTGAAACAAAAACAACTATTCTAACCATCAAAAGGAACCTAATGTAATGAAGTAAATTGAGTATATGCAACAAAAATTAACTCATAAATGGAAACAAAAACATATAAGTACACAAAGGAGGTTCTGGGTAGCTTGGGTTAGGCCCTAACCCAAGAGCTTCAGCCCTCTGAAAAAGATCAGTTCTGGCTTAAAACTTGGTTCATCTTCATTATCAAAAATAGCAGATACATCACATAAATTGTTCTCAAAAAGAGCTCGAAAATGAGCTAAGTACAATGATACACAAAAGTGCGAAAATATAATAAGAACTAGATAACCTACTGAGGCTTGAAGCCTTCTTATTTATACAAATAGTGACTGCCAATAGTCCCCCTAAAATTAAGGAACCTGGAATCGTAGAATTGAAGATAACAACAATCCTACTTGACTTTCTCAGTTTCCCCTTGGGATCATCAATGTGGGCCTTTGTACTCCAAGATTCTAATGGAGAATTCAAGGAAGGGGTCATTAATGAAGGATACACCCCTATTGCAAGTCCTCTTCGCTATTTCCCTCGAGTTTTGGCTACCATGTGCTCATAAATTCCATGTTTTTATCCAAAATTGTCCAAAAAATCTGTAATAAACATCCATTAAACGACATGGCAAAGTGACTAACCCAATTCACTCTATTGACAGAAATATATTAAAAAAAATGCACAAAACTACTAATAATGGTGGCTTAAATCGAAATAAGAGGCAGAATGAGCCCATATAGTTACCCATTTCTGGGGCTCATCACTTCTGCTAAGGACAAGGAGACTATGTTTTGCTTCTTGCTGCTCCAAGTGATCACCCCAGATCCAAGACTAAATGCATAACCTATTATAGATTTGCGATCATCTACATTTCCGACCCAATCTGAATCTACAAATCCTACCAGTCTAACATCAAAAGAGTTAGTGTAAATAGTTCCATAATCTACAATACCTTGTAGATACCTCAAATCATTCTTCACTGCATTCCAATGGCTTTCAAGTGGCTTAGACATAAATTGGCTTAACACGCTAACTGCAAAAGCCAAATTAGGTCTAGTGGTGGTTAGGTAGATCAGAATACCAACTAGCTATCTGTAAAGTGTTGCATCCGCTGCTTTTGAGCCATCTTCACGCTGCAATTTGATGTTCTACTGCAATGGTACCGGAGTAGACTTACACTAATCCATTCTAAACTTTTCCAGCAGGCCTTTGACAGACTTTGCTTGAGATAGAAATGTTTGACCTCAATCTCTCTCAATATCGACACCTAAACAATATCTAAGTTCACTGAGATGCTTCATCTCAAACATTTGTAACATCTACTACTTGATTTCATCAATTAGATATATAGAATCACCTATAATTATCAAATCATCTACATATAATGAAATCAATAGTACGCACCCTTGTTCATCTTTCATGGTGTAAATATTAGGGTCATTCTTTCTTCTATTGTAGCTAGCTTGTTGAAACAATGAATCAATTTTCTCATACCATGACCTGGGGGCTTGATTTAGTCCACAGAGTGTTTTCTTAAACCTACAGACTAAATGTTCTTTTCCCTTATGGACAAACCCTTCTAGTTGCTCTAAATAAACCTCTTCTTTTAGTTCTCCATTCAAAAAATGCAAAATTTACATCTATTTGGTGCATCATCCAATGTTTCTTAGTAATTAAGGCACTTAACATGCTAATGGTGTTCAATTTAGCTACAGGGGCGAAGGTTTCTTCATAATCTATCCCATTTTTTTGTGTATACCCCTTTGCAACTAACCTAGCTTTCAGTTTTTCTATCGTTCCATCAGAATTGATTTTTGGTTTACATAACCATTTTCAACCTATGACCCGTTTTCCTTTAAGAAGTTCTACCAATTCCCAAGTTTTGTTTCAGATTATTGAATCATATTCCTGTTCCATGGCTATATTCCATTCATTACTTTCATTTGCTTCTTTATAACTAGACGGTTCAACAACATTCATCATACTAGTTATAAATGTATTTTCCCTATATCTTGAAGGCATTTGAGATTTTCTACCTAATCCCTTGAGTGGTGGGGTGGTGGTTTCAAACCTTATTTCTTCCTGCTACTATTGTTGTTTGTGTTGTTGTTGTTGTTGTTGCTGCTGCTACTATTGTTGTTGTTGTAGTTGCTGCTATTGTTCATCCTTTACCTTTGTTTGCTGTTGACCCTGATTGTTCTCTACTTCTTCTTCTTCAAAGTACAGGATGTCCCATCCATCACAGTGCTCATTAGTTTCTTGATTATCCTTCTCATGGAATTTAACATCTCTACTAACAAGGATCTTGTGAGTAGAGGGGTTAAATAATTTGTATGCTTTATATGACGAACAATACCCTATAAAAGTACATTTGATTGATTTTGAGTCTAATTTCTTTCTATATTCCTTGGGTATGTGGAGAAATGCTTTACATCCAAATATTCTTAAGTGTTTTACTGCAGGCTTATATCCATACAATTCTTCAAAAGGAGTTTTAAACTCAAGACTTCTTGTAGGACTCCTATCTTTTAAATAAACCACAATACTAACTGCTTCAGCCCAAAAACCATTCGAAGGATGCTTACCTTTCAGCATACTTCTCACACATTCTACCAGAGTTCTATTCTTCCTTTATATTACTCCATTCTGTTGTGGAGTATGAGGTATTGTAAACTACTGTAGAATTCCATGATCTTTACAATATCTGATCAGCTCATCTTTCCTATATTCTCCCCCTTGATCGGAACAAAGAATTTTTATCTATTTCCCTGTGTGTCTTTCAATCATATTTTTAAACTGCTTAAAGTATCCAAATGCATGACTCTTCTTACTTAAGAAATACACCCAAGAAAACTTCGTACAATCATCAATAAACAATAGGAAGTAAATTGCATATTCTAATGATTTTGTCTGCATGGGACCACAAAGGTCTGTGCGCACTAACTCCAACATATCCCTCTGTTTCTTTTCTACTATAGCAGGGAATTCTTCTCTATGCATTTTTCCTAAAGTACATGAATCACAATCATTATGTACTTGCTTTAGCATAGGAATATCTCTTACCATTTCTTTCCTCTGTAGTAACAGTAAATCATTGTAATTGATGTGGTTGAATCTCTGGTGCTAAAGCTCTTTTGTAGTCAGGCTCGCTTTTGTCTATGCTCAAACCAGTGTAGGTCTCACATCCAACTTGTAAAGTCCTCTTGTTCGGATTCTTGTAGCAATTGCCTTCATTCCATCTAGTATATCCTTAATGTAACAATTAGATTCTAAAAATTCAACTTTCAAATCTCGATTTGTAATCATTGATACAAAATTCAAGTTCTTTGTTATGCTAGGTGCATACATTACATTCTAAATTTGTTTAATATTACCATCAGGTAGAATGACAGAAACTTTCCCAAATCCTTTGATTTGATGACTTCTATCATCTCTTAGGTAAATCTGTGCACCTTAGTTGATCTCTTAAAATCCTCCAACCAGTGCTTGTTCCCTCTCATGTGTGTTGACGCTCCTAAATCTACATACCAAATGTTTGCATCAACATTTTCATCACAATCGTCCATGAACAATCTCAAATTCTACACCTGATCATTGTTCGTGAGATGACCTGCATGTCTCTTTGACTTCTATTGTTCTTCATGATACTTCCTTTTCCTACATTCCCTGGCAATATGCAACAATGTTTTGCAATAGAAACATTTTGTTTCAGAGTAGTTTTTATTCGGATGCATACCTTGGGTCAGATTTGGCCTTTTATGTGAACTTGCTCCATTTTTCTATTGTGGCCTCCTTTCCCTTTTTAAAGTTCTTCCTTGCCACCAATGCAAGATCAGCACTCTGGGGCTTTAGAGTTGATCTCCTCTCTTCTTCCTACATCAATATACCTATCAGATCTTCAAAGTGCGGGATCTTCTCTCTGGCATTGATCCGAGTGATGAACATCTGATAATCATTAGTGACACCATTCGTTGTAATGGTCACAAGATTTGTATCATCCATTGTATGACCAATATCTAATAATTTGGTTTTTAGATCCTTCATCCTTGCTAGAAATGAAGCAATCGTTTCATTCTCCTCCATCTTCATGGACAGAATCTTACTCTTGAGGAAGAAAAGATGATTTGAATTTCTGATCTCGTACAACTCCTTCAAAATTCCCCAGATCTCATTAGCTAAATTACCTTCTCTGATGTGTGGTATAATACAATCTTTCACTAACATATTTGACATTGTCCTTGCTTTGCTTTCTTGTTTCTCCCAATGTGGGACCGATACTGATGCTGCCACAGGCCTCGGCAAAGTCTGCATCTTAAACTTCCAATTTGCATAATTGGAACCATCGAGCATGTTATGCTTGCTAATGCATGCTTCAAATATATTGTTATTCATCTTGGCGATTTAAAAAAAAAATTGACAGGTAAAAGATGTTAAATTTACCCCATATCTGTGATAGAGATGAATCACTATTGTTCGATCTCGCAACACAATCATAGATCACCATGGCTTTCTTCTTAGCCTCCAAACAACCTCTTGTTGTCAGCTATAACCTTGTTGTTGGCTTCTCCACTCAACTTCTCTGACAGCTACAACCTTGTTCTTGGCTCCCTTTGCAATTTCTTTGATTTACATGATCTTCATTGATATTTTCCCAATATCCGAGACTAGTCATTGAAATACACCAATTTTCTGAGACTAGTCACAACCGTCGTTGATATTTTCCCAATATTTAGGTCTCGTCACAAAAAACACCAATTTTTAGAGACTAGTTGCAACTATTGCTGATGTACACTAGAAATCTGTGATGATCGAGAAAATGGAAATTCGGGAAGTGTTACTATATCATCACAGCTATCCACTCAAAACCTCTGATGGTTTCAGTTCAAAGAACCACCCACCAACTAGCATATAGGCTCCTCAACCTAGATGTTTTGATACCATGATAAAAATGGCAATGTTTGTATTAATGCAAATAAAACCCACTGGTCAGCTCTATGAAAGAGAGTTTGAACCAGTAGAGTCTGGCTTTGTATAACGCTCTACATTGTTCATCAATGTTACACATTAAATAGAATACATTGTTTTAGGGAAGTTAGAACAGCATCCTAAGAAATGGAAACTAATTCCTATCCTGAGGCTACATGAACCAACTCTACCTATTCTAGGATATTCTCCATTATCTTCAACAAAATAAAATAAAATCCAATGGTTTTATACTTTGGTCCAAGTGCTAGCTTGGGGATAATTTTGACGGAAGCGGTCCATTATTTATTTCCTAGCCAATGTATCCTCAGTAGAGTGTGAGAAAGAACCCCTTATGGTTGCAGATGACACCTCCAATTACAACCTCCCGGGGATTTCCTTTTACGAATCCATCAAAATTTAGTTTGTATTTTTGCACTTGGGAGTGCTTCCAAACTTCTAAGCCTCTATTTGTGGGGACATAATGGACCCTTCATCCAATGGTTTAGGATTTTTTGAAATTCCACGAGGTTGGGATCACATTTTCAAAAGGAGGCCCTTCAAAGTACCTATCTTCCCATCAGGTGAGGAAAGATGTTTCCTCGATATATTTGTTAAACATTAGCCATATGTCTTCTTGATATTTTTATTTTTTTTGAAGGTTCTATGGTTCCATTCCTTCCACATTTACTAGGTTAAGAGGCTTGGAGCTAATGTCTATATTATGTTGAGGATCGTGCCTTGAAATTGTTCTTTTTCCTAATTCTTGATGGATTTTACTATGTTTTCTTCAATTTTGTTCAAGCATTGAAATTAATGATTGAGCTTGTTCGAAATATTGTTAGCAATAGGGCATGAGTCAAATAAATAATAAATGGTTCCATGTTATTCCTTGCGCATACAGCACCTGGGTTGGCCATATAAACCTTTTTAACAAGGTTCTCCCATGTTAGAGTGCAATGTCTTACAAGGATCTTGGTTAATGTTGTGACCTTTAGACATGGTTTTAGGGACCATAACTCTCTCTAGATGGGAGCTTGACCGTATTTTTTAATTAAAGCTATGAGATGATGTGCTTCTTTAACCATGATAAACCATGAATTTTTGTATCCTTATATTAGTATGTCTCATTCTGATTTTACTCTTACGGATCCTTTGAGAAGAGCCTCATTGAAAGAGTTATTATTTTCCTCTGATTCTGCCCCCTATAGAGAATATGTTGTTGGGTATACGACCAAAGTCCCACATTGACTAGAAGTGGGGAGGATCATGGGTATATAAGGATGGACAAATATCTTCATTTGTATGAGGCCTTTTGGGGTAAATCCCAAAAGCAAATCCATGAGGGCTTAGGCCCAAAGTGGACAATATCATACCATTGTGGAGATATGTAATGTCCAGAGTCCTTAACAAGTTGTATCAGAGCCAAGTTCCGAAGTTTGCCAAGTGGATGAATCCTCGGAATGCTGAACGAAGGTGGTGGGCCCTGGTAATATCACGATGGGATCCGTGGATGAGCTCGGTTAGACAGGGGGTATGCTCCGGATTCTTCATGGACGTGTCCGGGTCCCAACACGGTGAAGAGGAGTTGACCTGGGATAGAGCAAGCTCTCGAGGCAGGTGGTGCTCCATGTAAGGCATGTGCTTCCAACACATTGGAGCAGAGAATCCTAGTTGGTAGAGATTGGACGGATGGATAATCATTTGAGGGGAGGCTCGATGGTCCTTTGTTCGAGGGGAAGATTGTTGGGTATACGACCAAATTCCCACATTGACTAGAAGTGGGGAGGATCATGGTTATATAAGGATGGAAAAATATCTCCATCGGTATGAGGCCTTTTGGGGTAAATCCCAAAAGCAAATTCATGAGGGCTTAGGCCCAAAGTGGACAATATCATACCATTGTGGAGATATGTGATGTCCAGAGTCCTTAACATATGTTGACTCCATTACTAGATGATTTTGGTTTCATGATCATGCCAATATTGGTGCACTTAGATTCGGCCATTTCCCTGGGATTGCATTTTACTGAGTGGAAGTTGGACAGTGTGATCTAGGCCTGGTAGTTGCTGCAAGGATTCTGAACAGAATCGTATTATTTTCCCATCACTAATGTCCAAAATGTTGTGCACCTAAACTATATTTTTGTTGAGGCTATCCATATTCCAAATAAAGGAGCCTTGAATCTTACGGTATAGGTGAATGAGGTCATGTTGGACTGTTTCCTTAGAATGTTTGGAGTGTCATAGGTGGGATGCTAGTTCTCTTTGTACTTTACCCAACGCCAACATATTTTATCCCTTAATACTTTGTTCGTTGTTTCTGTAGCATGCACACCAAGTCCTCATGTAATTTCTGATAGGCAAAATGTCTCCCATTTTATCAGAGGCCATTTCTACGTGAGATGAGATGCTTGAGATAGGAAGGTTCTTTAAATAATTTTAATTCGTCTAAGGATCCATTTGGGAGACACGAAGATAGAAATGAGATAAATAGGCATGTATTGAAGAAAAAATTTACTGAGAATCCTTCAAAGATCCAACGATATATCTTGTTATTGAGTTTTTCCAGAAGGTCATGCCATGAAGAGTGTTTGATGTAAGATTCAGTTGGGGGTTAAGGTATTTGGAAGGAAGAAAGGATGAGGAGAAACAAAGGATATACTTGATTTCCCTTTTTGTAATGAGAGGGGTCTTGAATAAGCATATTTTGCGCTTTTCTAGATTGATGGAGGTGCCTGATTCCTTTGAGAAAAGATCAAGGATGGATTTGATGGATTTAGCTTCTATTATAGATGGGTGATTCATGAGAAGGGTGTGATAAAAAAATAATTGGTTGGTTTTGGTTATGTTGTCATGTAGGATGAGGCCAATAAGAGAACCTTTTTATAAAGATTCCTTGATGGATCTTCTAAGTTCCTCCACCATTAGGATAAATAGGAAGGGGGATATGAGGTCTACTTACCTGATACCACATGAGGATTTGAATATGTTATATAGGGATCCATTAACAAGGATTGAGAAAAAATAATATTTGATGAAAGACATGACCCATTGAGTCCAATGAGAGTTAAATCCAAAAGCTAGAAGGATGTGCTCAATAGAGCCCCAATTGAACTTTCCAAAGGATTTAGACATATTAATTTTAATGATCATACCAAGATTTTTGAGGGTTTCGAGAGAGTGGATATTTTTGTGAGCGAAAATGATGCATAAAGGATCTACTTTCCTTCTAGGTAACCAAATTTCTCCACGGAAATGAGGATAGAAAGAAAGGGTTTTAGACAATTATCAATAAATTTAGTAATTATTTTTTATATGACATTGCATAGAAGTATGGGTCGATCATTACCTATGGATGCAAAATTTTCTTCCTTGGCAACTAGAATAAGGAATGTGGTGTTGAAGGTAGAAAGGATGCATCTATTTGACCTCGAGTCTTTTATGGTTTCTAGCATATCCTAGTGAAAAATGTGCCAACATTCCTTGAAGAACGTTATAGTGAAAAGATTAGTCCCACAAGCCTTTCCATTTTTGATTTTATGGAGAGTTTCATTACCACGGTTGTATTAATGGGTCTAGTAACCACTACATTGTGATCCGTTGAAGCCAACTTAGGGATGTTATTCCTCATCTGGTTGATAGCTTCAATGAGATTTTTTTGGGGTTCAATTAGCAGATTTAAGAAGTAGGTCAGCAATTGAGATTCAATGTTCACATGCCTCTCTAAAATCTCCCCATATTCATTGTGAAAGGAGGTGATGTGATTGGAGGAGCAATGTTGGATGGTAGATCTATGGCAGAAGGATTTTCTTCACTCTCCCTTCTACATCCAGATGATCCTTGAATTTTTCTTCCACTAGATTTCTTCTGACTTGTAGCTTTCCTACAATGTCTTTGTGAGAGGAGCTTATTTTTCCACAAGTTCTGGAGAGAATCCATTCTAGATGATATCCTATTAAGGGACAATCATCTTCTTCTCCATAGTATTCTTTTCATGGAATATATTACTAAATTAATATATATTTCATTGTTTGTTGATAATCTTGATTTGTTTGAGCTTCAGTTGAGAAACATATTGTTTTTAGCGTTGGATGTTGTTTATGCTTCTACAAAAACCTTCAATATTATTGATAAGATTGGTATCTCTTAGCTATAATTCCTTAAACTTAAAAGGAAATTTGAGAGCCTTACCTAAACTTCTCCAGGAAAGGCAAACAAACCAATGATCTGATCCTACTAATGGAATAATTTCTCTAGATAGTTCATGACATTTGATGAGGAATTGTTCCACAACCAAGAATAAATCTAGTGAAGAGGAGATCTAGTTAGAGCCTCCTCTATGGTTATTCCAAGTGAAGAGGCCATTGTTGGTTTTCATGCCCACCAGGTTGGTGTCAATAATAAAATTTTGGAGATCTTCTCACTCTAACTCAAGGTGTCTTCTTCCACCTCTCCTTTATTCTTATTGATGTGATTATCTAGAAATCACCACCTAATACCCTTTTGAAGCCCCGAAAATCGGGTCGACAACAAGGGGGATACCCACCCGGTTCGGACCTTGGTTGGCAGCTCCTTATCCGTTTGGTATAGCAGGTCCGACTAGGGATAATGGGACAAGTTTCCTAATCTAAGGGTGTGTGTGTGTGTGTAGAGTTGAGTGATGTTGACCTAAGAGTACTTTAAAGCTAATTTAATTCAGATTTTTGAACTAACTCTATGCTATTGTAATCTAATGAGAAACAACACATCTAACCTACGCTAACCCGGGGTGTATTTCTTCTATTATGTGATCTAAAGAGATTTCAAACAATAATTGGTAATAAAGATCATTCAGCTATTATAAGAATATAAATAAATTAAGATAAACCACTTTGCATAAGAAGTTAGGGAAAACAGTTGTGAACAGCATATAGCATAATAATTTATTCATATATCAGACATAAATAAATGACTCCACCATATAGAAGTGCCAAATGGTAACTCATACATTCATGCAATAACATATAAAAAACTGAAAACTATAAATCACTTTAAGAATATAAGTAGAAATGGCCAAGATATAAAAGTACCATTTATGACTAATCCTACTCATAAACTTCAAGCAAAAACAATTTATCTCTACTTGTTCTAACATCTACTATGAGTACAAAAGTGCAACATTAGTAGCAGACATCAAATGCAAACATTAATAAATCTCGATCCATCCATTCATCAAAACCTCCTCTGAGGGTGCAGAAGTGCATGTTCCGAGGACAAGTTTTTAACAAATTTCTGGACCCTTCTCTAAATGCATGAGAAGTGTTAAAATACTACTTCCTAATTCCAATAATAGTGTCTTTACAAAATTTAGGATGCATTTTTCGAATGACCGTCCTTTTTCTAATCTAATAAAAAGAAAAAAACAAATTTCTAAAATAAGGCTACCTCTGAACTTAGTCCTTAAAACTGCAAGTGTTCATCATGGGCTTGAGAAGAGTCGGCTGGTCGACTTCTGTGCTGAGATGGGCTGCAAAAACAGAATCTATGAGAGCTGGCACTACTTTTTCGGTTGCGTTTATGATGCATTTCACAGTCATCCATTGACTATGTGGCTTGACCAAGTATGCCCAGTAACACTCCCAATTTAATCTTTTCAATGCCTGGATCGCTTTTCCATTTTCCTGCGCCTTCTCCTTCCATTCTGCTTCCAGTCGTAGTTTATTTGGTAGGTACCCCGGTGTGGTCTCTTCGATTAAGTTGGCCCTTTGTAAATTCTCATTTACACAGTCGATAAGAATGTTTGCCTGCGTGGCCACTGTCTTCGCTGCTTATTCTGCCTGCCTGATTTGATCCTCCCATTTATTAAAGAGAAATTCTTTATGATTCTTGTTTATTCTGGCTGTACTTGCTCTTTTCCCTTCATCTTCATCACGCATGATTTTATACACGGGCAAGATAAGCCCGTAACAAATCTGATAGAGGTGTGGGACAAACTGGGGATCCCATAACATCTTATGATAAACATGGATAGGTAATGGGTCCTGGGTAGTCCATTTCGAACCCATAGTGGGGAATTTAGACACATAACAAATAGAATCATAATATACGCAGACAGATAAAAAGGAGGATAGACCCTCTGAGACAAGGATCTTTTAGACCGGTAATTCATAACAGTCGTGTATAGATTATCAGAAAATATCTTGGCCCAATCCATAATATCAGCATTTGTGGTAACGTCTATTAGTGGTATCCATTCAGACGAAAATTTATTGATATCCGGAATCCCAAATAATCTTCAAAGCATGGCCGCAGAAAAACAATACAGAGTGTTGTACATACCCTTTTTGTCCTTTTTGAGCGGCTCCTCTTTTCTGGAGCAATCTTTAGTGGTATCTGCTAGGTTTGTGTTCTCTGCCGCAAATTTCTTGACAAATTGTGCATTGTAAGTCACCTGCGGTTCAGGGAGATGATACATAAGCTTTAAATCTTGCGCGTCGAATGATCCTATGAGCGCATGTCCTTGAACCTTGAATTGTCTGTTGTTCAGCTCTGTATTGTCAAGTATCCATTTGATCATATCCGTGTATGGTAGAATTTTGGGCCTAGCTACTATCCAGTGAAGAAATGAACATGCTAGCTCCTCTAAGGACGCCTTGGAAGAGCGTTGTGATCCCGCGACAGTATCAACCTTCATTACTCTAGTATTTTCTTCCTCCAGTGGCCTGTACATGCTTTCCCATGTCGAAATCCCTGCGGCTCTGTTGCAGGTAGTGTTTGTATACAAAGGCGCCATCTCTTTTGCCTTTTCCTTCGCCTCAGAGACTTGAGCTTTATTTTTCTTTCCCATTTGCTCCTATGTTTGGCTTTGAATCGTCTTAGCTCTTCGCTCCTGCAGATTACGAGTGAAGTGGAAATGACTGATTAAGAAATTTGATGGGAGAGTTTTAAATGCAACAGATATATCAAATATGCCACTTTTCGTGAAGTAATTCTTTACAAAAGCACGCATCTTCATTTCACATAATAACTGACAAATAATTCGTTTACTATCATTAAAAGCGCATGGTCTTGAGTCAGATTATGGTAAGTGGCTTTTCTTTGAATGGCGTGCCCGAAGGATTCGTGATTAAGTGATTTATGATTTGCTTACGTAACATCGCAGATCGCGCCATCGCAAATTGCAAGATCACAGATTGCACCATCGCAGATTGCAGCATCGCAGCGATCGCAACATCGCAGGTCACAGAAGTTTGATGTTTTCCAAATCTTGCCAGTTCATTTCTGCGATATGTGATCTTGCGATCGGTGTTATCTCAGATCGGTAAATCTTGAAGTTTTTCCTTATGCGTATTACTTCATTGCGATGCGATGTTATGCTTAACATGAGGGTCTTGCACATACTGATATTATAGAGGAATGGAGGCATTTCCTATCCTTTTTGCAACGCAGTTTTAAAGATATTTCCCTTATCGTAGACTTAGGTTAAAAATATTCAAAAGACCTTCCTAAGCTTACGATGGTAACCTTATTTTGAAGAAAGGAAAAGCTTGCTTTTTTCTTAAAAATTTAACTAAGGGTCCCCATTCATTTAGTATTCTGGAAAACACTTAAATGAACAAGGGGGGGTTGTTGTTGGCCACAACAATTGGTGATTCACTTGGGAGAACCAGTTATCTTTGATCTTCTATTGACGTTTTTCAAACATCCGAAACAAAAATTTTTCTCAGAAAACTTAAACTTTATTATAAAGAGATAAAACATATTATACTTCAAACTGTCAATGATATTTTGTTTCAACCTCTTTCTATTTTAATTACTTGCATCCTTAGTTTGTCTTTGTATTTACATCAGCCATTACTTGGTCTTGAAATAAAAATTAAAATAAAGCCTTTCCTGTGTAGCAGCCTTTTAAGTACACTTCTTTGTCGCAGGTAGAGCCTCTGCTGCCAGCAGGCATCCATAGCCTCGACAGGGTTACCTATTACTTAGTAATGATCCTTTATCCTGCTTAAGGTTATTTACAACCTTTCAGAGAAAAACCCATTTTGAAACTTTTTCCTTTTTCATTCTCTAAAGAACAATGTCTTGGTTTGGTGGCCAAATTATGACACAGTCATTCACTTGATTTACACTTTTGCTAAACAAGTAGGCTCGTGATGAGACCCCTTGTCTTTTGATTGCAACAATCTTGAGTCGTTGCCCTGTTTTGGTGCACAATATTGGCAAAGTCAGCAAGTTATAATATCTGTGATCATGATAAGTCGGATCGTGATGAGACCTCTTATTCTTTGAGATATAGTATTTTCTCGGATTGTTTTTCTGAATGCTGTGATTTCCTTTAGAAGGGAGGAAGTCAATTTTTTCCTTAAGAAAGTTCTGGACGACAATAATAGAGCTTCTTTGGAAATGGCTGTTTCCACGGGGAATCCTTATTTTGTTATTGATGCCTTTCATTGTACTGACGTAAAAAAATTCCTTCACTAAGATTGCTTTCTTCAAATTTCTTGGAGTTGAAACTAGTATCATATCTGGGTTAAATTTCTATTGATAATAAAGATCAAGTTTCCAAAATTATTTTCTATTTATAGAAGCAGAAGTTCAAAATCTTGACAGAGAAAAGGTGTCTTTAGTAAATGTCAAATGTTATTAACCAAAGAAAATTCTATTATGGAGAAAAATATTTAACGAAATGAGAGGTAGACATTCCCTAGGGTTATGTAGAGAATAGGGATAATCTCTTCTCTTATTTTGCCTACCAACTATTAAAAGTAAACCTAGTAACCTAGCTAAATTACACCTACTCCTACTCTAACTCTATACAAAAATTTAACTAGGTGAAATGATATTTCCAGTGGAGCCATCTTTTTATTTTTATTCCTACACGTATGTAACTTTCCAACATCAGTGTTAAGAACAAAACTTTTCTTGAACTGTTAATGTTGGATGTGGAATACGAATGTATAACTTCAGTTGGAATTCTATCCGAAATTTCTTTCTCGTGAAAACTTCTTTCCAACTGGGTACCTATTGGATCATAAAAATGAGGATGAATTTCTGTTATGGATTGATGATCTTGTAATAGAGGAAGTTCTGTACTTCCTTGACATAGTTTAGCTTTCCAAAATGGTAGCACGTCTTTCGAATGTTCTTTGATAAGGTGCTCAACATACCAAAGTAATCTATCAAAAGTTTGAAAATTTAAAACACAATCTGATTTTGTACAAAATGAGTGCAAGTGAGAAAGAAAGAAATGATTATCTGTACAAATAATGTTACAGCACAACTGGGATTAGCTTGGAATATTTTGTTGTTCACAAGAACTGGCCAGAGTTATGGGATCCGAGCAATTTTGAATTTCGTCTTGTGAATCAGAAGACAAATTGTGATTGTGAACAGGCATGGGGGTTTCTTCATGATATGAATCATAGATCGGGGTATTGTCTTGGATAGTAAAATCAGGCAAATGGTCTTTTGCTTTGAAATGAGGATTGACTGATATGATTTCCGAATTAGAATACCTCTCATTATCTGAGTTTTGATGAGTTACTTGAGATAAATCAATAACATCATCGTTGTCAAAGTAACCACCATAAATGATTTTACAGGTTTCCCTAGATTTCTCGTTTTCGTCATATATTTTCAGACAAGGAAGGTCAAGTTGTTCTTGTTTCAAAATGATCAAAGGATGTTCTATAGTTGTCTTTTTATCTTGGAAACGTAATGATGACTCATTTGAATAATCCTCTGTGCTTTTTGAGATATCTTTAGTATTGAGAGGGGAAAAATTTTCATCACTAAAAACATCAGGATAAAGAGAAAAATGTGATTTTGAAACAATGCATTTGAGAATATCATCATGGGAAAATCTTTGTTCATCAAATTCATTATAGACATCGAGCTTTAGATCATACCTTTGTGTAATGATACTTTTTGAAAGAGAAATAATTTGTTGTTCTAACCTTGGCATCTGCATTTGTTGACTTGCAACAATATTATCTGACCTTATATCAAAGTCATCTCCTAGTTCCAAGGCAAGCTTTCCTCCAGCATTCTCGCTTTTGTCTTCTTGCATTAGAGCATGCATGACTCCTAGGCTTTGGGGACTTTCTTCATTATGACCGATTTGTATTTTCAAATTGGAATTCTCGTTCATATTAGAAGAAAATGAGACAAAACTCAAACTAATTTCTACTTGATCAGACATAGGAGGTAGGGAATGCTCAGCATAATCTAAATATTCTTCATCTATGAGTTCACTTTCAAGATCGTACTTTAGACAATTAAGATGAAATCACATATTAAAATCCCTAATAGATTAATCTTGTTTCCGTAGATAATCAATTTCAGCATATACTTGGTCATAGTCATAACAATCAAATTCAAAAATGAAAGTCTTGACGAATTGGTCCCATCTGTGAATTGATGCAACTGGGAGGGTTCTGCACCATTTTCTAGCTTCCGCCGTGAATGTAAGAGTAAAAATTCTGCATAAAACGACTTCATCAATTCTTTGAACATCATAACTTGAAACTCTTTGAATAAATTGAAGAGCATGATTAAAAGTAGAAGAATTATTCTTACCATTGAATTTTACCCGAGACAAGAGTCTTACGACTTCACGTGGATTCTTGGAAGAGGTAGGAACATGGATGAAACTCCAAATGGGAATTTTGTGAGCAGCCATCCAAATTCAAATGTTACAATTGAAAATCATTCCAACAGACACTATGTTCAGGCCCTCCTTCTACTGCCAAATATTTTGAAGCCCCGAAAATCGGGTCGACAACAAGGGGGATACGCACCCGGTCTGGACCTTGGTTGGCAGCTCCTTATCCATTTGGTATAGTGGGTCCGACTGGGGATAATGGGACTAGTTTCCCAATCTAAGGGTGCGTGTGTGTGTGTGGAGTTGAGTGATGCTGATCTAAGAGTACTTTAAAGCTAATTTAATTCACATTTTTGAACTAACTCTATGCTATTGTAATCTAATGAGAAACAACACATCTAACCTACGCTAACCAGGGGTGTATTTCTTCTATTATGCGATCTAAAGAGATTTCAAACAATAACTGGTAATAAAGATCATTCAGCTATTATAAGAATAGAAATCAATTAAGATAAACCACTTTGCATAAGAAGTTAGGCAAAACAATTGTGAACAACATATCGCATGATAAGTTATTCATATATCAGACATAAATAAATGACTCCACCGTACAGAAGTGCCAAATGGTAACTCATACGTTCATGCAATAACATATAAGCAACTGAAAACTGTAAATCACTTTAAGAATATAATGAGAAATGGAAAAGAGATAACAGTACCATTTATGACTAATCCTACTCATAAACTTCGAGCAAAAACGATGTATCTCTACTTTTTCTAACATCTACTAAGAGTATAAAAGTGCAACATCAGTAGCAGACATCAAATGCAAACATTAATAAATCTCGATCCATCCATTCATCAAAACCTCCTCTGAGGGTGCAGAAGTGCATGTTCCGAGGACAAGTTTTTGACAAATTTCTGGACCCTTCTCTAAATGCATGAGAAGGGTTAAAATAATACTTCCTAATTCTAATAATAGTGTCTTTACAAAATTTAGGATGTGGTTTTCAAATGACCATACTTTTTCTAATCTAATAAAAAGAAAAAACAAATTTCTAAAATAAGGCTACTTCTGAACTTGGTCCTTAAAACTGCAAGTGTTCATCATGGGCTTGAGAAGAGTCGGCTGGCTGACTTCTACGGTGACCTGGGCTGCAAAAACAAAATCTATGAGAGCTTGCACTTCTTTTTTGGCTGCGTTTATGATGCATTTCACAGTCATCCATTCACTATGTGGCTTGACCAAGTATGCCCAATAACACTCCCAATTTAATCCGTTCAATGCCTGGATCACTTTTCCGTTTTCCTGTGCCTTCTGCTTCCATTCTGCTTCCAGTCGTATTTTATTTGGTAGATACCCCGGTGTGGTCTCTTCGATTAAGTTGGCCCTGTGTAAATTCTCATTTACACAGTCGATAAGAATGTTTGCCTGTGTGGCCACTATCTCCACTGCTTGTTCTGCCTGCCTGATTTGATCGTCCCATTTACTAAAGAGAAATTCTTTATGATTCTCGTTTATTCTGGGTGTACTTGCTCTTTTCCCTTCATCTTCATCATACATCATTTTATACACGGGTAAGATAAGGCCGTAACAAATCTGATAGAGGTGTGGGACGAACTGGGGATCCCATAACATCTTATGATAAACATGGATAGGTAATGGGTTCTGGGTAGTCCATTTCCAACCCATAGTGGGGAATTTAGACACATAACAAATAGAATCCATAATATACACAGACAGATAAAAAGGAGGATAGACCCTTTGAGACAAGGATCTTTTAGACCGATAATTCATAATAGCTGTGTATAGATTATCAGAAAATATCTTGTCCCAACCCATAATATCAGCGTTTGTGGCAGCGTCTATTAGTGGTAGCCATTCAGATGAAAATTTATTGATATATGGCATCCTAAATAATCTGCAAAGCATGGCCGCAGAAAAACAATATGCAGAGGTGAGAGAACCAGTGCTGTACATACCGTTTTCTTCCTTTTTGAGCAGCTCCTCTTTTCTGGACCAATCTTTAGTGGTCTCTGCTAGGTTTGGGTTCTCTGCCGCAAATTTCTTGACAAATTATGCATTGTAAGTCGCCTACGGTTCACGGAGATGATACATAAGCTTTAAATCTTACGCGGCGAATGATCCTATGAGCCCATGTCCTTGAACCTTGAATTGTCTGTTGTTCAACTCTGCATTGTCAAGTATCCATTTGATCATATCCGTGTATGGTAGAATTTTGGGCCTAGCTACTATCCGGTGAAGAAATGAACATGCTAGCTCCTCTAAGGATGCCTCGGAAGAGCATTGTGAGCCCGCAACAGTATCAACCTTCATTACTCTAGGATTTTCTTCCTCCAGCAGCCTATACATGCTTTCCCATGTCGAAATCCCCGCGTCTCTATTGTAGGCAGTGTCTGTATACAAAGGCGCCATCTCTTTCGTCTTTTCCTTCGCCTTAGAGCCTTGAGCTTTATTTTTCTTTCCCATTTGCTCCTGTGTTTGGCTTTGAATCATCTTAGCTCTTCGTTCCTGTAGATTATGAGTGAAGTGGAAATGACTGATTAAGAAAGGTGATGGGAGAGTTTTAAAAGCAACAAATATATCGAATATGCCACTTTTCGTGAAGTAATTCTTTACAAAAGCACGCGCCTTAATTTCATTTAATAACTGACAACTAATTCATTTACTATCATTAAAAGCGCATGATCTTGAGTCAGATTATGGTAAGTGGCTTTTCTTTGAATGGCATGCCCGAGGGATTCGTGATTGAGTGATTTATGATTTTCTTACGTAACATCGCAGATCGCGCCATCGCAAATCGCAAGATCGCAGATTGCACCATCACAGATTGCACCATCGCAGCGATCGCAACATCGCAGGTCGCAGAAGTTTGATGTTTGACAAATCTTGCCAATTCATTTATGCGATATGCGATCTTACGATCGGTGTTATCGCAGATCGGTAAATCTTGAAGTTTTTCCTTATGAATATTACTTCATTGCGATGCAATGTTATGCTTAACATGAGGGTCTTGCTAATATTGATATTATAGAGGAATGGAGGCATTTCCTATCTTTCTTGCAACACAGTTTTAAAGATATTTCCCTTATCGTAGACTTAGGTTAAAAATATTCAAAAAACCTTCCTAAGCTTACGATGGTAACCTTATTTTGAAGAAAGGAAAAAATTGCTTTTTTCTTAAAAATTTAACTAAGGGTCCCCATTCATTTGGTATTCTGGACAACACTTAAATGAACAAGGGGGGGTTCTTGCTGGTCACAACATACCCATATTTGTGCATCCACAATATCCTTTACAGAATGGAGAAGCTTGAGCATTTCCAATTTCCTAGATGGAGATTAGAGAACATACATATTTTAAAGAAAGCCATGCATATCCATTCCTAGAAGATGAAAGGATGCTGAGACGATAGAGAAGTTCTCGGACAAAATTTCAATATTGGGTTGTGTAGGATCCCAAGCAAAACTAATACCTTCCAAAGCACCTTCTACATCAATAATGATGGTTTGTATTTTCTCCATAATATATAAATTATGGATTCAAAATCTAAACAATAGAATTTGGTTTCTTGAATAAGTAGGATTGATAGTAGATCTTGTTGTATCTTCCAATAAAAAATATGATTCTTCGAGGGGCTATTAAGACCCCTGATGTTCTAGGATATTACCTTCATTTTAAAGTAATGGACACAGATGAGTAGATCACATTGATATTCTTGTATTTCCCTAAATATACCAACTTCCACTCTAGGTTATCGAGTCATTGGAGTGCTTATTTTTTTCCTCTTTCCTTAAATTATTTTCTACTCTTATTCCCTTTTTTGGTCATGATGCTTTGGAGACCTAACTATGATGCTTTAGTTTCTTAGGGGTAACACATAGGAGTTTTATATTCTTGGGAGGAATGTTGTTGATTTCACTACAATGGCATACACCTTTAGGACCTATAAGCTATATCCCTTCAATATCAGCAAAGTCCTCTTCCTCTGCCATCGGTGTGTCGTCTTCTAGTTGATATCTGTTTGCTTTAAATATGCTTCAAAGGTAGACTTATCTTTTCCTTTAACTATTTATTCATTTGATTTCTTGGCTACACTACAAGGGTGGCTTACTGTGGTATGTTCTTGCACGTGATTTGTTGATTAGTTTGGGAGATCCCCCATTACATCAAAGCTGTTATTAGTCTCTTGATATTTTGGACCTGCAGGAGTGATAGAATTTTTGTTATGGAACTTTTTCAAAGGGATCTTTATGAATACTTCTCCATCCTTGGTTCTCAAATGTTTGCATTCTTGGTTTAGTTCATTGAGGGGTAAACTGTGAAAAAGGTGACCATGCTTTTGGCATTTCCTACAGTGAAAAGGAACATGCTCATAGTCACGTTTTTGGAACGAGTCTCTATCCTTGGATTCCAAGGCTATGACTTCAAAGAGGGAGCCTCACATATTCATGTAGACATGGATCCTAGTGTAGAATGTGTAGAAGCTATGTTTAGTTTTCTATGAGGCGTAGAAAAAATTTTCCAACTTGTTTTCTATGTCTCACACTATTTATGGATCCTAGTATTCATACATAAGAGTGTACATACGAATCTAGATTGGAGCCTAGGATAAGTCTTCCTTGTGTGACCCATGTACGGGATTGTGTAATTTAGGAAATATGGGCCTTCATATGTGACTACTCTCTCATGTTCATGGCGAGAGAAGATCATAGTCAAGAAGCCCTCAGACCCAAGTTTTACTTCATAGTGAGTCTTGGGTTTTGAGCACTCCACGATCTAGTGAATGAGGGATTTTCTATTGGACAAATCCCTATGAACTTGTGGATCAAGGCATGATATTTCATGAATTTTTATTGTCATTCAACCTTGAAGGAGGGACATGCACTCCCAAAATCTTTATTGATTTTTCTATCTAGGTGCTAGTATACCTTTGTTTAGAAAGTGTGATATTCTCTTGGGTTTTAATGTCTGTTGAGCCAATTAGAATGTTGCCAACTCCTTGGGAGTAGTTGCGATTAGGATTTGAAGAAGCGAGCAAAGTTGCATATTTTATATCATCAAATATGACACACGGGCCAAGATTCCTTAGGGGGATAGAGAGATGCGAGTTACCTCCTCCCTTTGTTTCCATCATGTTTGTTCAATTAAAAAGTGTTTATAATTGACCGTAAAGAAATGGATGTGGGAATGGATATCTAGACACGATCCATTCTCTTCGAATAACAAGGGTTGCAAGCCACACGCAATTGTAAAGCAGTGTAATCTCATATGTGGTTGATGTTAATTTTGACTTAATACTAAAAGTGACTACTCTTAACATAATTGTAGAATTAAGTTATTAGAACAATCAACCACAAAATCAATAATAATATGTACAATTATGCTTTCAAACGACCCAAACATTAAAAATTATTTTCTAATCTCTCAAAACTATTTTTTTGGAATTTGTTTTTTAAACAATATTATTGTTAATTTTGTCATTAATTTTATTATTCGTTTTTTGAAATTGTTTTAATTTGTAGGTTATTATCTTTTTAAAGTAAAAATTATATCAAATTTATTTAAGTTATTAAAATGTGAAAAATGTAAATGGTATTTTTTTTTAAATTAAAGGTTAAAAATATTAGGAAACCATATTTTTAAAAAATTTAATTAAAAAAGGAGGATAATATAGTTCAATTATTTAATTGGAATGGGCATTATTTTAGATTTGGATCACCTATTGAGCTTCCCAATGGAAAAATGTTAATTTATTTTTATATTAAAATAATAATTTTATTAATTTATAGGAATAATTTTTTTATTTATAATGTTTTTAAAATTATAATAATAATTTTATTTTTAATTAAAAGAAAAAAATATTAGTAATTAATATTAAGATTTTAGTATTAATATTGCATAAATTTGAATAATAAATATTAGAGGAAGTTTAGTGATAATGGGAGAAAATAGGTGAGGAAGTCATTCTTTCATGTAAATCTTCATGGTACAATTATTAGTGGACATTATCGATATCTTGGAGAGGGTGAATTACATAGAGAAAAAACAATATGGAGAAAATATCTCTAATATTATAATTAACCGAGGAAGTGAAAATTTTGATTTGAAAATTAAGTATTAAGAATGAAGACCAACGGTAGGGTTTCCCACGTTTGTGGAAATTTTGATTTTGAAAATTAAGTATCAAGAATGGAGAATAATGGTGGGGTTTCCGACATTGGAGAATAATGGTAAGGTTTCCAACGTTTGAGGAAACACTATCCAGGAAGCTCAGACGTAAAAGAAGAGTCAATTCGGGCTTTAAGTTTCAAAGTGAGAGGAGACTGCAGGAAGAGGGCAGCTCCAATGATAATGTACAACGCTGAGGAGGGCAGGGCTTTGATGCTTCTATCTGATGCTCCCAGGTACATGTGCCCTTGTAATGTGAACTAATTTTCCTTCAGAAGGTGTTTCTCCCAGGTAAATGTGCCCTTATTATATGCCCTCGCTTTTTTATTCCGATAACGCCCTTATTTTTTTCTCTGTAAATACAAATTGGAGGTGAATTTTTATGGTAGAACTATTAAGTATGACAGGCTTGGATTTTTCTAAGTTAAAGACAATGCCCTTATTTGTATTTTTGGGATTGGTTCCTTGTCGTAGGTTTTGGCCTTACAGTTAATAGTATTTCAAGCGGTGACCCTATTTTAGCCCTTCACATGGTGAATGCGGTCTGATATCTCCAGTTTGAAAGTAGTGGGTTTCCCATATGAAAGGATTACCCCTCGTATGCAATGAAAACATTTGTTTTGTTGACACGTAGTCAAACAGTTGGTGTGGGCATCCTCTTAGTGCTATTAAACATTTTGTCAGATAGTTGAAGGCAGCGGTGCTTGCATTTGCTTCACAAAGCTAAACTATGAACAATAGAATTCCATAGGGCAGAGCTTGAGAACAAAGAAACCAAGGAGGATGTTATGTTCCAAGTGCACTTTAACCTCCAACACCTGCAACTGCGCAGTATGAGAATAAAATATATGACTATGTCGTAGTCATCCTAGAACATATGGAAACACTCTAGAACATATGAAATTGCAAATTAAATCCTGATTTTAGTGAAGCGAAAGAGGGTTCATACAAAACGTTTGAATTAATAGTTCCCATGGGGTTCCTTGTTATTTTACAATTTTGCTTCACATTACAGGACCTTTTCTCTACTTTTCGCGAAAAAGTAATGGTTTAAAGATTGACAAAAACTGTAAAATATCAATACCGCATTTCAAAACAAAAACCAAGGAAATACCATTGAAAATTTTGGGTACATATAGTTCAAAACAGGCAAATTTGATCCAGGTGCTTCAAATGTTTAGTTTAAATATACAAACTCACTTGCCACAAAATAATTGAAATTTACCTGCTTCACATGCAAGCAACGTAATGAGATGGAATGGAATAATTTATCTGCTTCACATGCAAGCAACGTAACAAATTCTCACTTGTCAAGAAAAACATAATTTATAGAATCCGTTAAATAAACGGCAGTTCATGAAATATTTTCTGTCATGAAATATCTACTTTGATTGGAAATCACCTTAAAATTGACGGTACTTTAAGAAATATTTATGTTGTAATTCATGAAATATTTACTTCCTCAAGTTGGACTGGATATTGAAACACTGCCGCATTCCTGGTAGCTTTAGAATTTTTCGATAGAATTATCCCGTAAATCCCGTAGAACAATCTTCTCTTCAGGGCAAAGCTAAACCAAGCAAACGCGGAGAGAATGTTGTGTAACATTCAAATTCACATACCATTAAAACTATTGACGAATAAGCCATAGAATTGTCGTTTAAAGACAGGTAAATCTCGTAGAAAAAATCTTCGCTTCATCACAAAGTAAATAAAGCAAACCCGGGGAGAGTTTTCTGTACGGCTCATATGCACATAGTATTAAAATAATTGAAACTTTTCATTCTTTACGGAAATTGTTCAATCAAATTGTCAATTTAGAGAAGAAAGTGTAGCGAATACAACGAAAGTTAACTATCTGCATGCATATTCACAATAATTTATTTCATATATGTGAAATATCCCATTATTAACACTCACAACAAAATGCAAGATCTGTGTTAATAACTATCCCAAACTAAATATGTTGATGCCAACAGTTCAAATCACCCTCTCCCTTTAATTTGATTATATTGTGTTGTGTATGATATTTGTCTGGAATTTTAGAAGTTCATTTTTATTATCTTTTTAACAATAATTTTATATTATTTATTAATTCCCCTTAAGGTTACTATCTCTATTCAAAATTATCATTTCTTTTATGATATTTATTATTATCATAAGTAATATTATCATTGTTATACTATTAATAATTACCTTTCATAATAATAGATTTTATTATAAATATTTTTTCTTATTAATTGGTCATATATATTTTTATCATAATATTTAATTGTTTTACTAATTTATAATTATTTAACATTTAACTAACTGATATCTTATATCTAATTATTTAATTTTTAATTAGTATCTTTTCTTATACTTCTATTAAATTACTATTATTATTAATTATTATTAATATGGTTCTAATTATTAATTTGTAAATGAATATTATTTATCTAAATATTTATAATAATAAAGCTATCTACCCTATTTTTTTAATTATTTTTTCCATTTTTTTTTAATTTGGTTATTATGAGTCGTTTTCTATATATTCTTATTCCTTAATTCAACATGTTTGTTATGATTCTGAATTATAATAATTATCCTTCTATCAATTTATTTTGCTTTTATTTATTTAATTTTAATAGTTTTTAGTACCATTATTTTATCACTTAATAATAATAAGTCTCTTGGCTTTTTTTTTATCTTTAATTATTTTTCTTTTTAATTTATTAAGATTGGTTTTGTGTAAGGTTCTCCTCCAATCATTATATTCTTTGACGATTACCTTTTCTTGTGGCATAAATGAGTAATTATGGCATTAAAACTACATGTGATCGTAGCAAAATATTGAGGAAAATATTGCATTTCGCTCCAAGATACATGAGATTTAATAAAGAATAGAAGAGGAAATTAAAAAAACTTCAACCAGCATGTTACATTGTACTAACAAAATTACAAATATAGGCATGAAAAGACCACACAACAAAACACTCTTAGAAAATGCGATCATAAGTCATGGAGGATGGTCAATTGACATCTTATCTGAAGGGCCACCAAGAGCATTGTTGGCTATGTTGTGATGTTCCTCAATGTTTCTCTAAGTTTCCAATTCTCTAAGTTGACGATGAATCATGTTGAGCTCGTCTTCAAGATGATTTACTTTAGCCTCGCCATTTTGCATTTCGTCTTGCAGAAAGAGAATAGTAACTCACTGCTAGAAAGGTTGTTGATGAAGTTCACAACTCCCATCTTGAAATATGACAAGGGATGAGGACATAGATTATAGTGACTTGTGTGACTATAGTCGTTTTTCTCCACTCGAGACATGAATTGAGTGTTGGAATAAGTTCTCATAAACAAAGAGTTTCTAAATATCATAGGTATGGAGCCAAACAAGTCACGATATAAGGGGAGAGAGGTTTGAGGAGGGGGAGCAACCATCACAAGGAGACGACCTAAAATTTGTCAATGTAGAGGAGGAGACAAGCTAGAAGAAAGGGAGGGTGTGGCCCTATTTAGAAAATAAATCACTATATAACTAAGGGCACCGAAGAAGTTAAGATTAATCTAGGAGAATATGTCTTCCTGAAAATTTTGCAAGATAAATGAGCGATGAATCAGCAACAATGAAGACGCCCTAAACACATGAGCATCTCTTTCCACATAAAAGGCTCCGAGAAGTGTAGAGGTGGAGGAGAGGCCCCAAATTCGAAGTTGAGAACTTCAACATAAGGTGTAAAAACTTCCTACCTGAGTAGTTGAGGTTTCAAAGAAGCCACTAATGCACTATATCGTTAACACTCCCAATGTCTTACAGTGTGAAAGAAGGAAATAGAGATAAGAAGGGACAATAAAATTTGATAGCTATGCACTTTGAATGAGATTAGCGAAATGAAATTCTCAACACTAATAAGGAGGATCACTAAATCGGAAGAATTATCAACATTGATGGTGTCAGCAAGGGTATGGGAAGCCAACCATCTATGAGAAAGGTCATCTTGACTCTCAAGGGCATACCCTTGAACTGAAACTTGCATCCTTATCATATTAATTCTGACCATGAATGGTAGGTTTAGACAAGTGCATCACGGAACATATCATTCATGAAACTCATTAACCCTCCCCACCCACACTATATCCATGAAAGAATTTTATATTAAGGAGGAGGATGGAATTACGGATTGTTTGACTATAATAGACACCACATGTAAGCAGTAAGTTGTCTCATGGTATGCACACCCACAAACAACCACCTTAAACTTAATGAAGAGACCTTGATGCCATGTGTGATGCAAATATTTAGTTATATAAGAGGGAGAGACAAAGGGAATAGAAAATAGGGTTTTATAAATACTAAAAAAAAAATCTCATCTTGCATATATCCGACTAAGAAAATAATGAGAGGCAGATAATTATATTGAGTGAAATTCCTCGTGGGATAACTTTCCAACCTGGTAGTCTATTGATATCATATTGATCAACTTCAAGAAGGAAAGCTTGAGTAGCCCATGATCACTAACATAGAGACATATCGATCTTTGGTGAATTTGAGACAAAGAAGAAGCCCATACATTTATGTGGGATTATTCATTCTTCAGCCTATCCCCCTTGAATAATTTAATTCCTGTGTTCTATCAGGATTTAAGAGAATCCATCCCCTTCTAGCCACCCCAACATTGTCTCACCTTTTTTTGCTTTATATTACTTATCTCTTTATTATTTTGGTGTGATTATATTTTCTTCACCAATTTGTCCTGAAGACGGACCACACTTTATGGTTTAAAACATCGATACGACATATCTTAGTGTGATGGATATGAAAATGTTGTCTTAAAACAAAGACTAATGAATATATCTAATATGGTAGCCAATGTTTTATTCTTCTTTTCAACCTTTTGTTGATGGTACTAGAAATATTTCTACCAAGGGGATCTCCCCAATGTGAAGTCCCAACTAGACCTCGCACCGTTTGGAGTTGAGGCACAATTCAGAGTATCATTTGAGCCACAATAACTCTAAGGTTTTTCTTGGTTTAAATGAACCACATGAGAGAGTATGCACATAACCTTTGAAATAATCAAGTAAGTAAACTATCAACACCAACTTCAATGTGTAAAAGTAGACCTTGAACATGGGAGAAGTAAAAGTTAGTCTCTAGAAGGAAAGTAATAGTATTATCCTAAGACAGGCACATGAGAGTAAGGAAAGGTTGATTACCTATCTAGTGAAATAGTTTACATAGACACAAAAATCATTAAACAAAATATAGCACATATTCAACAAGGTAAGTACCAAAACTAATGAAGTAGTTTAATTTATTTAGTACATATGAACATGACATATACCATAAACATCGAAAGACTAGTCTTACAATATTCATGATACATGCATAAAAATGTGTCAGCTCGATGAGCTTCTGACTATAATGAAAAATACCCAAGCACACGGTTACAATTGTGAGCCACTAGCTCCAATAGTGGAACATTGAGTCACTTATTTCTTTTCCAAAGAATGATCTTATCTCTTATGCCAAGATAGATAAGCCAAAGCTAGCTCTCCAATAGCTTAAGCCTCTAAAAGCATTTTTCTTGAGTTATGAGGGTGTACTTATAACAAGAGGATTGACCTTTCATATGCTCCTAAATCTTGAACTTTCTTCATGACAATTGAACTCTTAGAGGAATCTTGGACTTCCCCCAATGACACATTAGTATACATGTGACTTTATAATAGCACTATGTTTTTTATGTAAATTACTTACTATTTTTAGATTGGGTGGCTAAGAAAGCCATCTTCGGTATGTGAACCAATCTGATTAAATAGAAATTACTATGACGTAACAAATATATTATTATCAATAAATAAAATGTTAAAAATTACTGAAGGAAAGAGAACCATATGCAAAATATTCTTTCAAGTTGGAAACAACTATCGGTGGAGAAATCCAAGCTCCATCTTCCCTAAAATTCAATTGAAAAAAAATCCCACAAGAAATAATTGGAAAATAATAGATTTACTATAATGGGAGAGAAAGATCATAATACACTAATTAGTTGGAAAAAGATAGTAAGTTGGGGTGAAATAAAGTGTTGCAGGAGAAAAAGGAAGGCTTTAAAGGAAATGAAAGGACATTTTATGAAAAAATTAAAAAACAAAAAGGCCTAGGGAGTTGGGATGACATACCCAAAAGGCAAGATGCTACAAAATAAATCTACTCGAATGGAAACTCATAAAATATACCATTTTGGAATCAATGAGGCTATTCATTATAGTGGCTAACATATCTTAGCTCGGGGAGAACTAGAGGATTTAGCTCGTGCTGAGGAGGAATGTGCCTAGTTTCTGAGTAATTTTCCAGAAATAATTATGCTTAGAATTATAGTTTTGTTAAAATTTTGTTGCAAATTAATATCAAACAATTATGTGTATTCTCAAAAATAGAGAATGGTTTGCATAAATTTAAATTTTATGATATTATTGATAAAATAGGCTAAATAGTTTCACACAACAAACTAAAATAAATTATGCTAAGTGATATGTAATGATGAGGTTATCTGTATAAGTATGTATATGATCAATTAAAAGGTATTATTATTATGTGAAGAAATCCTTAATGAAGTATAAATCGAAAATAACTTTTGGTATATCAAACAAGATTGAAGAAAAGTTAAGTGTATTTCAAGGAAGATGCATGGGTAGATCGGACTTTATTTTTATTTAGGATGTGTTTATAACAAGTGCATTTGGTTTATGTTCCTCCTTAAATGCAAATCGTTGCATACCTCCACAAGGGGAAGTACTTAGTATAGGAATCCTAAATGTAGAAAACATCAAGGTATATTAAAAGATACATAATCTAGGAAACAATTAATACACAATAAGGAAAGGGTTCAAGTCATGTTTCACCAGACTATAGCTCCTACACTATATTACTTTGAGGAAAAAATGAATTTGTGAGGGTTAGAGAAAATAATATATTTGAAAGGAATTAACAAGTGCATAATCAGTTTTAGGGAAAATTAGAAACCTATAGTTACTGAATTACAATATGTGTAAAGTATAGATATTCATGTAACCTTTAGTTATTACCCATATAAATGCATGACTAAGAATAAAAATAAATAAAAATGGGTTAACTGAACTAGAAAAGTAGGAAGCGAAAGGTGTAGTGAAACTCATAATCCTCCCTTATCGATATCGATTTTGATTTTTGATTATTTTCTTTCAAATATAAAATTATTAACCAATAAAGAACTAGTAGACTATAGCTCGGGTGAGTGGTTATGAAAGATTAGATGATTAGCTTAATCCTTTGAGACTATAGCTCGGGTGAGTGGTTATGAAAGATTATATAATTAGCTTAATCCCGTGAGACTAAATGATTGAAAAGAACATACGAACACTATGTATTATGAACCACAAAGTTAGGGATAGACTCCTGCATGCATACAATTTGTATAAACAATCTGGTTCAGTGTATTCAAACCCAATTTGGGTAATAAAATGAATTACTTTTCCAATATTAATACAATTGTAACACATAAGCTTCATATATCTTAACCAATTTGTAGTTAGTTAATAATCAAGTAAATATTTTTAGGATACATCTATTACATGCACCCAGAAAGATGAAATAATTTCTACAAAACACATTTTATCCAAACATAAAAAATAACATATCCATGCCATTTATAGATCTAAACATAACTTATATGTAAGTAATGAGAAACAAAATAATACATATGGGTAACACTCATCATATCGGAAAATAATTCAAGTATTATATTTTTTCCTCATCTAAGAATAATGGTTGCAAGTTGTGCTCAGTTACCTAGAACAAACAAAACAAAGTTTTGTAGTCACACCACTAATATACAAATTCAAAGATTTATTTTTAGTCTTAAGCCGAAACCCTTATGAATAAAAATAGTCAAACAATTGCTATATAACATCAAAGTTTCATTTTAAGCTAATGATGTGCATTGGCATCATTAACTGGAAAGGAGATGTATGCCAAGTAGAATGTACAAGGAGACGACCTATAAAGGTTACAACATAAGTGATGAGAACCCTGCGATATAAAGGTATCATGACTAATAGGTGTACAAGAAAATGTGGTTGGGATTAGGGTGTGATACCTGAAACATCAGAGTGGACAATCTATGAGAACACAATTATTTTTTACTATAAACCAGAGAAAAGATTAAAGATTAGGAAAAGTTAAATTTAACAAGAAGGTTAAGGGATATATTGAAGGACAACCATATTAAACTAATCATTAAAATACCTGTCGGAGGAGAAACGCAGGTGGAATCCTTCTCCTAAATCCTGCCACGAAAGAAAGTAAACTTCGCCATAGGTAAATAATCCTAATTTATGTGAAGCACTTTAACCTTTACTAGGGAACTCATAACAAGGGATTCTATTGTGGGTATGAAGGAATTATACAAAAGAATAAGAATTACATATAGAAAAGAAAAACAAATTTTTTAAGTAGCAATATATTATTACCTCAACTGCGCTAAGAGGAGCAGCAAAAATCTAAGAAACCTCTCTAAACTGGCAGATAATTATTCATTTATGGAAGCCATTACAAAATATTCTTATTGTTGTCAAACCACATTCAATCCTAGTTCCAAGAGATAAAACCCCCAAACCTTTCTTGAATTTTAGAGGATTTTTCTTCTCGAGAACTATGTTGAGTTCCAAAAACACAACACAATGTTTTTTTTACGTAGAGTATTTGGAACTCGTGTACACTTGAGCTATTTCCTAACCCTACTATTCACATAAGAGATTTATCTTAGATATTAGTGGTATCAGCCAAATTGAATTGGAAATCTTTTGGAAAAAAGAATTCCTAAATGGGAATGAGATGTGATTACATTTCACAAAATTCTCCGCGCCTCATAAAATACACCACTAGGGTCGCTATGGACTGATATTAAAAGAAGGCAATATAAATATTCATGGATTATAAAGAAATGAAAAGAAACAAAAAATCTTAAAGATAAACCTGTGATGACTAGCGTAGCTCAATAAGGGAGGCGAAAAATGTGTTTGGGTGAGTGCTAAGTGGAAAAGGAGCCTTGCATCACTACATTACTACACCAAGGGCACTTTTAAGACATTTTTTTAAGACAAAAGAAATCTTTTGTCTTAAAAAGTCACTTTGTATTTTAGTTGTTTTACATTAAAATTTAATATCAATTCAATAATTAAGACAAAAATAGTTTGAGACAAATATGTTTTAAGACAAAACTTTATATTTAAGACAAAAATAGTTCAAGATAAAAAAATTTTAAGGCAAGAATAGTTTGATACAAACATAGCTTATGACAAAAATTTATATTTTAGACAAACGAAGTTTAAGATAAAATTATTTTAAGACAAATCTTTATATTTAAGACAAAAGCAATTTGAGACGTAAATATTTTAAGAAAAAAAGAGTTTAAGACAATTATTTTAAGACAAAACTTTATACTTAAGACAAAAATAGTTTAAGATAAAAATATTTTAAGACAACTTTATATTTAAGCCAATTACCACTTAAGATGAAACTCATTTAATATAATTAAGAATTAATACAATATCAATTTAAGACAAAATTATCTAACAACTGCAAAATTGACTCTGACACGGTATGCTAAGTCCACCAACTTTCATGCAACTACGGTCTCGCACCTATACCAAGGTTGCTATTTCACTCACTATTCATAGTGTCTTATATAAAAACAATGATTTGTTGGGCTATTCATTTTGTGGGGGTAGCCGACTTTGAAGAATGCGACAACCTTTCCTGGAAAGATTTATTGGACATCAATTCATCTTACGTCCATTTGATCTTTGTTGATACGATTAGAGAGAACTTGTCTTTTGTTGCATTTGACACTAATACACAGAGGGGGCTTTCAAGACAAATTTTTAAGACAAAAGAAATATTGTCTTAAAATTGTCAATATGAGATGTTAGTAAAAAATGTAAAGGTAAAGGATTAGGAGTTTGTATTTACATTGTTGATTGGTTCTTCAAGAGGCAGAACAATGGAGGCCGAAAAAAACTAATGGGATTTAGGGAAATGGAGGCTCGCAATAGAGGTGTGCTTTGTGAGAGGCAAATGGAGGTACTTTCGCTAAGCGTGGATAGGAAGTGACATAGTTGGAGTACTTTTCGTGGTCTCCATCGATTGTGTTTTAATATGTGTTTTTTGACTATTTCATTTATTTTGAACACTACCTTTTCTTTTTAAGAAAGAAAACAGATCTATCTTTGTATTAAAATATAAGGATAGTACGTAATTTATATTTCGTTCATTATACTATCTTTTCATACTTCTCTTATCATTCCTATGCGCATACATTTCTATTTTCCTATTCTACCAAAAGCATCTTTCTTAACATCAAACTTCAGCTTATAACTATTACAGTTTCCTAAATGAGGACTTTCATTATCTAAAGATACAAAACTTCCATCAAAATTAGATCCCTGTTAAAATGTCTCCTATGAGTAGTTGATGTTCCCTGCACTGACCATGATACCTTGCTTGAAGGATGAGAATTTTTTTTACATGTTTCCTTCGAAATACCTTTTTTAGATAGGATGTCTATTGTCTAATTCTATTCTTTGTATATATTTTGGAAATATATATGATTGAAATTCCTTACCAAGTTTTGAATCCTCATCATCTAATTTACAATATGGGGGTTTTGAAATTAATATGATTTTTTACCCAATGAGTGATTCCTTTTGCATCTCCATATACCTGAACTTTGTCTAACCTTAGCCATTTTTCTATGATAAGGAATCCCCATAATGTTGTAATCTCAAATTTGTTGTTTGATCCTGCTAGTGTCAGTATTTTCATCCTGCCATTAGTGATCAAAAATCCTCTTTTCAAATCATTTTAGGGGTCCGATTCAACAGTTTTTTTTATCATTCCACTAGGTCATGCAAAAAATTAGTCACTCATGGTAGTCTTAGTCCAAAAACATCACTCTTCCTTAAATGTGATTACTTGCTGGCATAGTTTCATATATTGTTGACTGTACATCATCCATAAAGTTGTTTTTATCATGTTGTTTGTATCACGCATGAGGAAATTATGTCATCTTGAAATTGAGTCCTTCAAAGTCTCATTAGGTCTTTATGGTTTTTGAAGGTTTCATTAGGTCTAGGGTTTCATCGCCAAGGTCAAGAAAATGATTTCAAAGTGAAAATAAAGGTCAGCAAGGGTATGAGGATGATCAATAGAACATCCTTGATGGCTTGAAAGTCATAGCCACTAAAATTATTATCTTTTAACCTAATGTAATTTTCACCTCAAAAACATGTTTTTGAGGTGAAAACAATGTATTTTAGTTTATTTGTATTGCATATGTAATTTTAAGTTCCTATATGTAATAATGGATGTCAACTGTATCAGAATATTTCTCCTTCTTGCAAGACATACCAACATTGCAAAAATCAAGTTAAGTTGAGCATATGTCCATGTGCAAAAACTAAAGAAGAAAAAGAATTACAATAGAGTTTAAAAGGTGAAAGTGATAAAAGGAAAAGAAACATTAGAAAAAGGAGTTTGAGGAGATAAATATTAAAGTCAAAGGCCTATAAATATATTCTTGCACTCATTATCTTTTCATTTACCTCTTACCATGAATTGAGCAAACCAGAGCAGCGTTTTGGGTGATTTGAAATCAAAATTAGTGAAAACAATGAAGGTGTTGTGTGTTTCCTCTTAGCGTTGTGCATTCTCTTTAGGCGCTGCACACTCCTCAGGCACTCAGTGTTCCCTTCAAGCACTCACACTCCCTTCATGCGCTGTGCACTTGGCCAGTTTTGCATACCCTCACTCTTCAAGCTTCCGCAATATCTCCTAGGCCCCACAACAAGTAAGTATTACCATTTCCCTCATTAAGGTTATTTCCTTCATGCTTGAAGAATGAAAACCACATGGTGTTAGTCTCTCACTCCAAACCCTAAGTCTTTCTCCTAAACCCTAGTTTTACAAGCAAATTTCCCATTTCCCTAAAAAGCACCTAGTCTACACCCTATATTCTCCCTCAGAAGTTTCTACCCCTACCCCATCAGACCCTCATTTACTCTCATCTAACCTTCCCTTCCATTTTTCCTCCCTACACCCTTGCATTCCCATACCATCTACCTAAGGTTTCATTTCAAAAAAACCATGGGTGATGAGGAATACAGACCACAAAGGCAGGAAGAGGGATCAGACAAAGAGGGAAACATAGAGCAGATAAGACCACATAAAGGAGGGAATATTCACAAATTTGAGCCCATAGATCTCAAATAGCATCTAGCCTCTCCCATGAAAGTGACATCCTTCAAATGGTTAGGGTGTTTTTAGTTTTGTGAAGAGGTCCAAGCAGTCAAGTACCACCCTGAGTTGACTAGGCATTTCATAATGGGGATTCAAGATAATCAAGTCACTCTTGCAAGCATAACCTTCAAATTGTCTGCTACCACCATATCAGCTACCACCGGGATTCCATAAGTTGGGGAAAAATGGTTTAAGCAGGGTCAAATAGAAGCACATGAACCATACATCAAACCTAGATACGGACATGAAAGAAAGGGTTATTTTCCTTTCTCATACCTCCTTGATAGATATGCACCTATGATGAAGATTATAATGAAGTATTTTTCATGTGAGGGAAGATTTTCTAGGGTCTACTCCTACCATATTAGGTTACTCATGCATTTTACTAGGGTTGAAATGCTCAATATACCCTACTATTTTTTTAGGAGTGTGTAGAAAATGGCTTACATTAGCCAAAAGAGAGAACACAAAGATCAAATGAAAAGCCTATTCGATCATGCCCTCATAAAGATCACAGTTCCTTATCACCTTAAAGAACTTAGCATTCAATGGAGTACATTTATAGCCAACCCCATTTTCACTCATCCTTCCACTCAGAATGTTCAAAACATGCAATCATCATCACATTCACCCTCACCCCCATTATCAACACTCCATGAAACTATTCTTTCATCTGACAGAAAGGGGACAGTGGCAAAGGAGAAAGTGATCAGGGTCAAAGCAACAAGCCATGAAGGACTAATTTAGGTACTTTGTGCACACTTATTGGAGAGGAAACAGGTAAGTGTTTGTCCCATAGATTGTGGGAGGGGCCTTGCTTTCTTCATTAGCAAATTAGGTATAGAAAGGAAAGGAAAAAATGGTTGAAACAGAAATGCAATAACAGGAAGAAGACCGCATGCAATTGAGAAAATTTTTGACTTAGTCGACATAGATGAGAAGATGAAAAGGAAAACACCAGAATGATATTTTAAGAGCAAGAAGCATTGATAGATAAGTTGCAGGTGAATCTACAAAGATAAAAATACATTATATCTTATTATGAATAGGAAAATAGGCAAATGGAGACCAAGCATGAGCTTACGGAAGTTCAGCTCATCGAAGCTAAAAGGGAAGCTACAAAGAGTAAGGTCCAACTTGAGGAAGCCTATGGTGACTATGGTGAGCCCATGGAGGAAGAAATGCCTAGGAGGAGGCCTAGGACTAGAGGACTAAAGCGAGCTTTGAAGCTTGAAAGAGAAAAGGAAACTCAACTTGCTAGCCAACTCACCTTAAATGAACAGTTTGGCATAATGATGAATGAGAATAAGGAATATTGGCTGGAGAGGGCTAACAATCATCTTGAGGACCTGTTAGGTAAATCCCATAGAAACACAGAAGTTCAAAGAAAAATGGCCAAATATTATGCCATGAGGGACAAAATTGCTAGAGCCAAGATCAAAAGGGCTCAAGCAAGAATTGAAGCCTTATCTCATCAAGAAGAGAAGGAAAATATTGACCTACTGGTGGAGGCTTCACCTCAGGCTTAGTCAACTTCAACATCAGCTATCACAAAAAAAAAATTGGAGTCTTTACTGAGTTTTTGTTTTCTAGTTGTTCCTGTCATTTTCAGGCATTTATTCTATTTGTTCACTAGTCAAACGTGTAGCACCCCAGGGGCACTTTTTGGAGAAATTGCCACCACCATTGGATTCAGAAGGCCATGCAAATTTAGAGAAACCATGTCTCCAGGAGTAAAAGTAAAATTTACTAGGTGAAAAGGCCAAAAAACCTCCTAAAATTCATTTTTCTCGCTATTTTTTGTGTTAGAAAATTATATATTACAGAGCAATGGAACAAATAAAATATTGCAGAAATATAAACATAGAAAGCGAATAAAGTGAGAGAGATAAAAATATACTTGGTTGACCGAGTTTGGGCTACATCCATGGAGAAACAGCCAGTCCTTCGTTTATTATATTATCTGACAAACTGAAGAGATACAACCTACAGTAGATCCACTGTAACACCCTCTTCACTCTCAATCTACTCTCTTTTCCTCAAGAAAAATACAACTCTACCTAGATGCAATAAAATTCCCTCATATATAATGAGGGGTTGCCTTCTAGGGAAAAGACACCCTAAAGTAAACATAACTTCTATCGTCAGATCATCTGCTTCTATCGTCAGATCATCTGCCTAATGAACGGCCCAAGTTGACTAGAAATTACTATACTTTTACAAGGCAATTTTACATCTATTTTTAGCTTTGGGGCCGATGCCCTTGAGCCCCCACTGGGGGACCACTGGCCCCCAACCCCCTAGTTGGTGGGGATTGGCCCCCTCAAATCCCGACGGGGGGGACAAGTCCCCCCTGCCCCCCCCCCCCCCGGCGTGGAGGGGTGTACAATCTTCCCGGGGTATACATGTGGATGAAACCTTTGAATACAAAAGATAATCAGGCTCCACACACAACAATCTCCCACTTGGAGACTAATTATAACAACTTCATTGATGCTTCATTTTCTAGACAATGGCTCCAGTTTGGACCTGGTTGTTTCTCATCTTCTTCATCATATTTGAAGGCCAATTGAAACTGAGTAGATTCTTAGTTTCTCCCTGGTTACAACACGATTCTGGCTAGTGTGTATCTTTTCCAGCTTCAACTATCCATCTTCCAACATTGACTGTATGAAAATGGTACTTGAGTTGTATATGCTTAGTCTTTGAATGAAATGCAGAGTTCTTTGCAAGATGTATGGCACTCTTGTTGTCACTGTATAACCTGCCCAACTCCTGCTCCTTACCCAATTCATCCATAAACCTTTGTAACCAAATCATTTCTTTACTAGCCTCTGTAGCAGCAACATACTCTGCTTCTGTTGTTGAGAGTGCAACAACACTTTGCAGTTTGAGACCCAACTCGCAGTTGTTCCACCTACAGTAAACGCATACCCTGTTGTGCTCCTCCTCTTATCTCTATCACCTTCCATAGCTACATGAACATATCCCTATACAACAATGTTTGAACCACTAAAGCATAATTCTTGATTTGTGGTACCTATCAAATAGCTGAGAATCCACTTCATTGCCATCCGATGTACTTTTCGTGGATTGTTCATGTACCTGCTTACAACTCCCACTGCATGTGAAGTATTAGGCCTTTTGTAGACCATTACATACATTAAGCTTCCAACTGTTGATGCATATGGAACTTTATACATATGAGCCATTTCTTCCTCAGTCTTGGGACACACCTTTTTACTTAATTTGAAATGGCTAGCCAAAGGTATACCAACTAGTTTTGCACTCTACATATTAAACATTTTCAACACCTTTTCTATGTACTCACTTTGAGACAATCTTAATTTGCAATTCTTCCTGTCTCTAGTTATTCTCATACCAAGGATTTGTTTTGCAGCACCGAAATCCTTCATTGCAAATTAGTTTGCTAGTTTCCTTTTGAGCACATTTATTTCCTGCATGTTAGAACCTATAACAAGCATGTCATCTACATACAATAACAATATAATATAGCTACCATCATTTTGCCTTTTGAGATAAACATAATGATCAGAGTGACATCTAGTATAAACTTGTTGAGACATAAACCTGTCAAATTTTAGATACCACTGCCTTGGAGCTTGTTTTAAGCCATACAAGCTCTTCTTTAACCTGCACACTAGTTTCTCCTTCCCTTTTACCTCATATCCTTGTTGCTGCTGTATATATATCTCTTTCTCGAAATCCCCATGGAGAAAGGTTGTCTTTACATCTAACTATTCAAGATGAAAATCTTCAACTGTTATTAGACTTAGAATAGTTCTGATTGAAGTCATCTTCACAACAGGAGAAAATATTTCATCAAAGTCTATACCCTTTTTCTCTGCAAACCCTTTTACCACAAGTCTAGCTTTATATCTTTTTCTACCTCCATCTTCTTCCTTCAACTTGTAAACCCATTTATTTTGTAATGTTGTTTTACCTACAGGAAACCTGGATAAGTCCCATGTCTGGTTATCTGCTAAGGATTCCATCTCTTCTTTCATCGCTTGCTCCCACTTCTTCCTAGTTTCTACCTGCACTGCTTCTTCATAACATTATGGTTCACCAAAATCAGTCGACAATACATAATATAATGAAGGAGAGTATCATTCAGAGGATCTACTTATCCAGGTAGATCTTCTAACACCACTTTCAGGTGATTGGGGTGCTTGTTGTTGTTATGTTTGTTGTTTTGGCTATCGATCATTATGATTTTCAAGTGCCATCACTTTTCCTCTGATGTCATCAAGCACTGGGTATTCTTTGTTTTCTTTTTCTTGTTACTTTTCCTACAACTGATCCTTATACAAGACCTTTTCATTGAATATAACATCGCTGCTCCTAATGATTTTATGTCTTTCATAATCATAAAAGAAATAACCAAAATCATTAACACCATATCCAATAAAAGTACATTTCTTTGATTTTTCCTCAAGCTTTGTTCTATTTTCTTTGTTAATGTGGACAAAGGCTTCACAATCAAAAGTATTTAAAAGAGAGTAGTTTACCTTTTTATCTGTCCATGCCTCCTCTGGAATATCACCATCCAAGGAACTTAAAGATCATCTATTTATTAGATAAACAACAGTATCTACAACATCTGCCCAAATTGTAAAGGAAATCCTGCATGCAATCTCATGCACCTTGAACGCTCCATGATTGTCATGTTTGTCCTTTCTGACACACCATTTTCTTGTGGTGTTCCTGGAACTGTCTTCTCTCTACAAATTCCATTCTCTGAACAATACCTATCAAAATCTTTGCTACAATATTCGCCTCCATTATCTGGTCTAAGACACTTCAACCATTTTCCTATCCAATTTTCAACCAAAGCTTTCCATTTCTTGAAAGTATCAAATACATCAGATTTATTTTGAATACAATAGATCCATGTTTTTCTGGTTGCATCATCAATAAAGGTAACATAATAATGAGAGCCACCAAAAGATGATACCAGAGCAGGTCCCCATACATCTGTATGCACAAGCTCTATTTTTTCACTCTTCATTTTTTTCCCAACTCTAAGGAATCTGACTCTCTTCTGTTTTCCATAAACACAATTCTCACAGAATTTTAAATCAACATGCTTCAAACCTAGAAACAAATTTCTTGAGTGAAGAATCTGCATCCCCTTCTCACTCATGTACTGGAACATATGATGCCACAATGTTGTATCATCTCTTGTATAGGTTAAAGCATTAACAGAATTGGAAATACCATTGCATAAGTACAATGTACGAAGCTTTTATCCTTTTGCTATTACCAAGGATCCTTTAGTGACCTTCCAAGTTCTATCTGTGAAAGTAGTTATGCAACTTCACCTCCCAACTACCCTGTTGAAAACAGGTTTCTCTTCAGATCCGGAACATGCCTTACCTCCTTCAATAGCCATTGATTTCCATTCTATTGTTTTATGAAAACTGTACTCATTCCAATGATTTTACAGGGTTTATCATCACCCAATCAAACCTGTCTAAAATCTCGTCGAACATAATCGTGAAATTGTTTATTATCAAGTGTGGCATGGAATGAGGCCCCTGAATCTACCACCCAAGCATCAATAATATTTTGTAAAGAAAGATTCAAAGCATCTTACAACACATCACCTGTTACATTCACTTCATGGTTAGTTTCTTACTATGCATCTCCTTCTTTTCCCTTCCGAGACTTGCAATCTTTCTTCAGGTGTCCTTTCTTCCCACATTTCCAACACACTACCCCTGATTTGGACTTGGGTCTGCCTTTTCTTGACTTACTGCGATATCGAGGGCTCTTTCCTCTTTCCATATTTCTTCCCCTAATCTCCGCAATCAAGGCATTACTTAGCGTCTCACCAGATCTTTTCTGTCACATTTCCTCACCAAAGATTACACCGACAACACCATCAAACTTTAAAGTACTAGATCTAGAGATAGAGTTACTAATGGCCATAAGTAAACCATTCCAACTTTCTGGAAATGGGCACAGAAATAATAAAGCCCTAACATCATCATCAAAAGTTACCCCTATAGAACTTAACTGATTTGTAATTGTATTAAAATCATTTAAATGATCAGCAATAGATCCACCTTCTGACATATTCATATTAAATAAATGCTTCATAAGATATTACTTTATTGAGGCCGAGGGTTTTTCATATAGTTTGGCCATTTCCAACATTAAACCCTATGTTGTTGTTTCGTTTGAAATATTAAATGCTACCAATGCTGCTAGGCATAGCCGTATTGTTGCAAGTGCCTTTCTATCAAGAATGTTCCATTCTGTGTTTGCCATATGCGTTGACTTCTTTGTCTTTCCACTCAATGTTAGGTACAGATCTCTCTAACATAGATAATCTTCCATCTATGTCTCCTACAGTTGGTAGTTTTGGCTATTAAATTTTTCGACCCTAAACCTACCATCTTCCACCATTGCTCCCACTCGAACCAGGAACCCTTCTCTCTCCTACGAGTTTAGCAGCCAAATAGACCTTCGGCTCTGATACTAGTTGTTAAAAAATTATATATTACAGAGGAATGGAAAACATAAAATATTACAGAAATATAAACACAGAAAATGCATAAAACAAGAGAGACACAGACATACGTGGTTCACCCAGTTTGGGCCACATCCATGGAGAAACAACCAATCCTTCCTTTATTATATTATCTAGCAAACTGAAGAGATACAACCCACAACATATCCTCTGTAACACACTCTTCACTCTCAATCTCCTCTCTCTCCCTCACTTAGAATACATATCTTCATAGATGAAATATAATTCCCTCATATATAATGAGGGGTTGCCTTCTAGGAAAAAAATCCTAAACTAAACATAACTTCTACTATCAGATAATCTACAAAATGAATGACCCAGATTGACTAGAAATTACTATAATTTTACAAGGCAGTTTTACATTTATTTTTCGCTTCACGGGTGCTGCCCCCGAGCCTCCGATGGGGGACCATTGGCCCACGAACCACCCCAACCAAGGGGATCGCCCCCCCCGAACCCCCATAAGGGGGACAAGTCCTCCTCACACCCCCTGCGTGGAGGGGTGTACAATATTCTTGGGGTATACATCCAGATGAAACCTTTGAATACATAAGATAATTAGGCTCCACAGCCAACATTTTGAGCTTGGCGCTATGTGTTTGAGCAGTCCTTGGAGATTGCAGTTTTGGAAGGGAAAATCAAGCTCAAATTGGAAACTAAGGGCAGTTTTCAAAACTAGAGAGGATAAGATTTCGAATGAGCTATCATGAGCCAAATTTGGAGATTAGGAAAGTAATCAAAACTCATCTTGAAGTTGGCACTACGCACTTTCTTAAGGCACTACTCGTTTGACATAGTGCTGTGTACTTGACAGGCTCCCTATTTTTTCAATATTTCTTTTAGAAATTACTTTTCACCTATGGGATTTTGATATTTTCACTGATGTAATGTAAAATCATGATGTAATTAAAGTGTATTTATGTTACCTGGGGTAGATACATTATATGAAAAGATTAAATGAGATGAAAGAATCAGCTTTCTTTATACTAGGAATGTTTCAGTTTCAACATCCTAGTCTTCAGCTATCAGCTCAACTTTTTGTGCAACTCATTCTTCTTCTCATGGATTCAACCCCTGAGCCTAGGATTAGTTGTTTTGAGCCCTATATCATGTATTCTCTTAGTCATTTTATTAGTTGGACTCCCTTGGATGCTGAATTGTACATCATTATTTAGATAAGTGAAGGAGAAAACTATGGAGTATCTCAAGCCGAATTGTCAAGGAGGTAGCCTCCACCTAAAGTGAAGGAATTCAAGGTACAAGATAAGGTCATCTAAATGTAATAGGTTTTTTGAATTATGGCATGGAATTTGCAGGTCTAAACCAGAGAAAAGATAGTAGAGGTAGAAAGAAGAAACATGAAGTTGACTATTGTTAACTCTATTAAGAAACATAGGTCAAAATAAGTAGCTTGGTGTCTTTGTCTTGGAGAGGTCAAATAGGTCAAGGGTCTTAGTCTTGGTATTTTTCCATTGTCTCTATAAGAAGAAGAATTTTTTTGGGTTTTCCTCTCAAGTGGGAGAGGTTTTGGCCCTAGTTGATTGCATATATTCTTTTTCTCTTGTCTCTTTATTGTTTATGCTTTGGTAGTTGTTTGATGAATAACACTATAATAATCTAACTAAAAGAGAAGTTCATAATCTAAAGGAGTAGAAAGAATTCACAAGCATATATCATTACAAGAGATCACATAATTTCTATTCCCTAGATTTCTCAACAGATTGTGTATCATACTTCTCCATATGTGTGATATAACAAATTTCTTCTTGGCACTGCTACTAATCCATGAGGAGAATGTTTGATGAAAAATATAGTATTCCTTAATGATATGGGACCACACACCATTTCTCAACACTTCCCTCCAGATATTTTTTATAATCAAAGCCTTGTTAAGAGTGGATGTATCTATGAAACCATAACCTCCTTCGTCCACTGGCCTTGCAAGTGTTGACTGTCATACCATATGATTTTCTCATGTACCAATGTTCCATCCCATAAGAAGCGGCTCATGTTAGTTTATATCTTGTGGATGATATCCCTTGGCATTAAATAAATGTGCATCCAATATATTTAAATGTTTTGTAGCACCTATTTCGTCATTACCATCCTTCCTCTCATCGTCAACCATTTGTACTTTCAAATGCCCAATTTTTGTTAAATCTTTCGATTAGCCATGCCTAATCCCAGTTATAGTATCCTTCCAGTTTCATCTTAAACCCAAGGTATGTGAAGCCATCATCCAGGATTGATGACGCAACCCAAAACAAATCGCATATGTCCTTTGTTACATTCTCCTCACTATCATCGTGTAACAAGATCAATTTGCCTTCATTCACACACAAACTAGACATAACTCCAAATGATTTAATGAGGTCTCTATTTGTTCTCCACTCCCCCACTGTGGATTTCCCATTGAGTAACATATCATCTATGAACATTAAATGAAAGATAGAAATATTTTCGGTTACTCTCATCCTTTTAATAATTTCATTATCCTTTGACATCCTCATTTTTCTACTAAAACAATCAATAACTAAGAGAAAGAGCAATGGATACATGGAACAACCCTACATAATTCCTCTATATGCATTGAAAGACTATGAAGGAAAGCCATTAATATTGGAAACAAATTGTAGGTTTGCAACATGCAAAAATCGATTTAATGTTAAATAGAGACATACTAGATTTTAACAAGACTAAGAAGAGGAATTCCCAGTCAATGTAACCATATGCCTTGCTCATGTTTACCTTCAGAAGGAAATCTCTTTGTTTCCATGATTTAATAGAGCGCACCATCTCTTGGGATATACCAATTACATCTTGTATTTGTCTACCAACTATTCCTCTATAATATGCTTTGACAATACCACCTTCAAACTACTCGCAATCAATTTTGATATCATTTTGTACACTGAGTTACAGAGAATATAGTACGATAATATGCAAAGGTTCTTGGTTCCACCTATTTGGGGATTAATTCTATGGAAGTTTCATTTATGGTCCCTGATATGAACCCATGAATCCTAGGTTCTTTAGCTACTACCAACAAATCTGGGATCATCAAATCAATGAAGTGAATAAAAAGCCCAGCCCCCCACCCATCCAGGCCCAAACATTTTTCCTTTGCACATTCCTTCAATATCTTTGTCAATTCCTCCCTTGTGATTGGTTTTCCAAATCTGTCGTTATCCTTGGATGTGAACATGTTTGGAACTTCTTCGATGAAATCCATTTGCAACTAGAAAGATGTCTCTTGCGTCAAGAATTGGCCTCTAAAATGTGTGACCATCACTTGTTCAATAAATCTCTATGAAATCAATTTGTTTGTGGCGTCATGTCTTATCCTCCTTATGGAATTTATCATTTTTCTGGCATCGAAATGAGCATGGAAGTATATGGTATTTTTATCTCCAACTTTTATCCATGTCTCCCTTCTCTTCATATGGATGTGTTCTTCCCATGAACAAAGAACGTCCCTTCTCTTACACTCCAGTTCAATGATACTGTGTTGGTATTCCTCTGAGAAGAATAATGGGTCTTGAGGATCATTGAAATAACATAGGAAAATGTCAATCTCCACAAGAGATTTAGTTTCACCTATGTTTATCCCCCTAATACCTTCCTGAGTGACCCTTTTCAACTCTCTAATATTTTGGCATATGGATGTGATGTCATTCTATGGAAGAGGAAGCAATGACTGAGACCAAAAATTTCAAAGCAAATCCCCAAATTCATCCATTTTAAGCCTTTTTGGGTTAAATTTGAAGGGTTATGATCTCCTCTGCTCCCCTTCATCCCATGTCAGCATAATGGGCAAGTGATCAGAAATAAATGTTTGAATAATAATTTTATATATGTCAGATGATTAACGATAGTCCGATTAACTATAAAATTGTCCATTCATTTTTAGGTAATTTCCTCACTAATTATTTGATTCCTTTGAATGGGGTGAAGAGGATCTGGCATTACATCGAAAAGGGAAAATTCCTCCATGAAACCTCTGAAATAAGAAGCCATACTATCAATTTTAGACTTATGTCCCCAAATCTTTTCCCTCCCCATTGAAAAATTAAGATCCCCAACAATGATTAGGGAACATAATCAAAGGGTTCTAGATTGTGGAACCTAGTCCCAAAATAATCTACACCCCACATATGGAGCATATGAATTGATAATTCAAGTCCATTGACAGTTTCCCATCATGTGTTTAGTAATGGTAATCCCTACTCATGACATAAATGCTTGCATATCAATAATTTTTGGATCAAACTTAATCCCGAGACCACCACATAATCCAATAGCATCAATTGCAACTACATGTCATGTAGGGAACATGGACAACATTGCCTCCCACACCTTATCTCTTCGAACCATGATTTCTTGGAAAGGTGTTTGAGAGGGTTGATGAACCCCAACAATACCTCTGAGGGAGATTAATTTTTAAGCTCTCTCCAAAACTCCATATGTTAATGGGAATAATAATCATAGAGGCCCCACATGCATAGATACATCCCCTCTAAGGACCCAAACTCTATCAAAAATAAGAAATAGAGACATTCCCAACAATAAAATCAGAATCAATATCAAACCAGTTATTGATAGATTCAGACTCATCAACATAACCCAATTCGACCTTGTTATTGGCTGAAACCTTTTTACATTTAGAGGTTTTATTCTTCCTATGTGTGAAATTTTTATATGATTGACCCCTAGAATTGAAAGAATTATGGAAAATGGATATGTTAATAGAAAGGGGAATCAAATTCTCAGATGAGGACAAAATAGCCTTTGATTCCTTAGTAGGGGGAAATGTTCCATTGGACGAGACCATATCCAAAAGCTGAAATGACAACCCAACTACATAGTACAACTTATTGGAAAGAGAGGAGGACTCAGCCACAACATATGTTTGAGCGACAGGATCCTCACGATCGACGTCATTCCTGTAGTCCATAGAGAGATGGGGATAATGTGATAGATCATTAGAGGATATGGGATTGACCATTACCAAAGGCTAGAATGTCATCACCAGTTCAAGAGATGAATTGCCATAGGGGCTTCACTTTATTAATTACCATGTTCATTCATAAATAGGGTTTTAAAATTGTGAAAAATAGAGACAACATATTATAAATATTGGGGGTGGAAATTTTGGTAAAGTGTTATAGGTTTTGGAGGTATTAAAATAAGTATTTGGTAAAAATAAGGGATATCCACTAAAATAGGCATCGAGTAGTATTGACTATTTAGTAATAAAAAGAAAATGGTAATCTAAATCCTAAACACACTAATGGTTTTTTATCTCACCACTTGAAAGGATGTTACACGTTTAAATAGCCACATGCAAGAGAATATTATATGCTACGAGTACCTTTTTATAGTGTTTCAAATCATATGTGAATGTAGAGGAGTTTCCAAAGTTTTTCTGTGAGGGTCAAAGGTTTCTAGTACTTGTAATTTTTCAGATACCACTTGTTATAACATAGTTTCAGATAGCACTTGTTGCATAATATATTTCCTTCAATGAAAAAATTATGCAAAGAAACAAGATTGAAATTAGTGAGGTCCATGATTCTTCTTTCCTTCCCAATTTGTGAACCAATGAACTGGGAAAAACCTATCCAACATTGTATCCCTATGGAACCTCCACAAATTCCCTAACCCTTTGTGCCCAAGCCCTAATTACCACCCAGAATGTTTTCAAACCGTGAGCTCAAATCATCAAGTTCCTATCTCCTCTCTTAGCCTCCTTAGAGAACCCTTAGTATCCAAACTCTTTCAACTTTATTCCTCTCCTCTATCCCCAAAACTTTAACAAACCCAAATATGACAAAATGATGAGAGCCCTTTCTCACCATCCTCTCCTTCCAAGACTTATTCCCTCTCCTTCCCCAAAATATTTATTCCCCATTAATGGTTCACCTACCCATTCTTTAAGTCCCATTCTTCCAGCCCCCCCCCCCCCCAACCCTCCACCAAATAATAAGAATAATACATGACAAACAATTAAACAATTTTAGGTATTTAATCAAAGACAAAGAGCCATGAGATGGCCAAAATTAATTCAATATTAAAGTATTCGTAAGGTTATAATTAAAATCATAGTCAAGCTTAATTAATGTTAATGCTAATCATAAGCTTAATCATTAATCAATCATCTAGCATAATAGACCATAGAATACTAGTATATCCATGTGAGTTTTGGGTATGTAGATATCATACACATACCTTGCGATTATACCTCAATGCATTTTGTTTTTCCATTTATTCCGATAGGTTCCTTCCTTAGAGAAACATATCAAGCACTAACATTTATTAATGACTCCTAAATATAAAAAACTCCAAAGTCGAATGATATTTGTTTATATTGGAATTGTAGTCCACTAGTTTTACCTATTAGGATTTGTGAAGGCACTTCAATAATTTTAATATATCAATTCAAATTACATAAGTGACACCATATAAAGAGAAAAAAATAAATTTAGGTTGGTTGTTATCATATTTGCATTGAAATTATACATTTGTTTTTTGGTTAAGTGGGGAGAAGGAAATCTACTTTCACTACAGAAAAGGGGCAAACAATAAGCTTTTTTTTTTTGCAAGGAAACTCCAAATACATTGTCACATTAGTTTAGTGGTCTTGCTTTATTAATATAAGTATGCAATTGAGGAATGGAAATGGCATCCAAATGAGGGACCATGAAATTAGCGAACCTTGGACTTTGTGTGAGATCTTTTCCTTATACCCTAATTTTCTTAGGAGTTTCTCCTACGATATGGTAAAGCATGTATCCCAACATAGACTAAATTAAATTAACACCCATTTTTTCACTAGTATAGATATTATATCTTTTACCAAATGGAAGTATTCCATTTTCATGGCCCTCCATATCAACATTTTATTCAATAAATATCTTAGGCCTGAAGGTAAATGGGCTGTTTCATATAGTTAGGTCTTTTAAAATGGCTTGCATATTAGATCCTTTAGATATATTATGACAACCAATCATCAATATTTTATGTTTTTCTATGAGAAATCATTAGAGAAGTGGGTCAACATGAAAAGGGCTCTTTTGTGATATATTAATGAATTATAGATGATGAAAATCAATTTCACTCATCACTTTATCTAGTTTGTCTTGTGCTAGAAATATAAACATACCATTCCATAGGTGAAGATACTAATAAGATCCCCTAGAGGAACTATTGATGAAGATGATTCCGAAAGATAAGCACAACACCCTTTGTCAAAAGTATCTTCATCCCAACATGATCTCTCACATTACAATGAGATACTGCTATATTTATTTTATCGGTTCTTACATATCTTATGTCACCCTAAACGTATTACATTCTCCTAACAATATATTCACTCCTTATATATAAATCTTAATATTAAATATGAATTAACCTTTGCCATAATAGTAATGGATATAAAAACTGCAACATGAAGAAATCTAATTTTTCTAAATGAGAACCAATTGTAACTTTAACACCATTTATATATTTTGTACAATCAAAAATTATTTTCTTTCAAACTCCTTTTCAAGTTGCCTAAATGTATTTTCCTATAATTTTTCAATAATTTATGCATATTATCTTAATATTAAATATGCATTAACCTTTACTATAATAATAATGGATATAAAAAATACAATTGGAAAAAATCTATTTTTTCTAAACTAGAACCAATTATATCTCTGACCCCTTGATATATTTTGCCATCTCTAACACCCTTTATATATTTTACATGAGAAAAAGTTATTTTGTTTCCAACTCTTTTTCAATCGTCTAAATATATTTTCCTATAGTTGTTCAATAATTTGTGCACTACACACAAAGAGATATTTATTCATTACGTCAAGGATTGGACTAGTATGCATCGCATCACATCGAAAAGAAGAACAAGGCATTCGTACACATCGTAACAAAGACCTTCCGATAGTGCAATTACCATAGTTCCACATACCACCCAGTTGGGGGGCGGTACAATGGACAACAAACTATGGCACATGGCTAAGAACTACAAAACTAGCAAGTTTCCCATATCCCTTTGGATTTCCTATTCTTGCTACTCGCTTGCTTAATTGATTTGGCAGAGAGGAGCCCATAACCAAGTGGAAAAAATGGAAAAATTGGAGACAAGTGTGGAGACTACCAAGAGCCATAGTAACTATTGATTCGGCAGAGAGGACCCCATAACCAAAGGGAAAAAATAGAGAGCAGTGTGGAGATTATCAGGATCCATAGGAACTATTGATTCAATAGACCCATAACCAAATGAAAAAAATGGAGAGTAGTGTGGAGATTTCTAGGATCCACAGTAACTGTTACCCCTCCTCACCAAAACATTGCTAGCAGGGCTGCGGGATTTAATCTCAGCATTCCATGGGGCACAGAGTTTGGAAAGAGCCCATAAGTAAAGGGAAAAAATACATAGCAATGTGGAGATTTCTGGGAGCCACAGTAACTATTGATTTGACAAAGAGGAGCCCATAACCAAATGGAAAAAATGGAGAGAATTATGGAGATTGCCAAGAGCTATAGTAACTATTTACCCTCCTCACCATGACACTGCTAGCGGGGCCACGAGATCTACTCTTAGAATCCATGGGGTGCAGAGTCTGGAATGAAGTGTTCACGCAAAAGTACCAAAAGCTCAGGTCCTGTGCACTCCTTTCTCTCATTTATACTCTTCAAACAAGTCAAACACTTAATTTTTTCTAAATGTATGGATCAATTCTAGGACCAAGATTCATTGGGCAAAGATATCTAGTTAGCCTCCAAATCCCTTAAAATCCTAGTTAGGGAACGCTGACCAAACACAGGAAAGTATTTCGAATCTATGGTTTGTAGGGATTGTGAATAAATGTACTCTGTTGAAGGATGTTGTGACTCGCATACCCAATTTGCAGGATCTAGGTATTAACGGCTTGACTAGGATTTGTAAAAGCTTAGCCCTATTTATAGAGGGAAAATCCTCAATTTTTCTTACTTTTTCTCCTTCTCAGACATTGAATACACCTTGTAGTCTTGTACACAGCTCCTCAACACATAAGCTCCTCAATACTTCTGAATTATCCTCTAACGGTAGTGATTTCTACTGGAATCTGGTCAGGAACCTTTGTATTTTATTCTTGAATTCTCAATGAAAGCATGATATTCCACATTTAGTACAACCGCCGCCTTGTGAGCAGATAATGTGACATTGGGACTATCAAGAATGCACCAGTGACAAACACTTCACTTATATTGTAGTAATATGCAAGTTGCAATGGTGTTTTGGGATGCACGTAGGAAACACCATTCACTACATAACATTGTTTTCCATCGATGGTGGGAGCTTAGTTTGAGAGGATTATTATTCGAGTAATGTTGATTTTCCCGTAGTGGAAAGATCCTTGTGGATTTGTATGAGCCACAATGGATGTCGAGTTCCATATTTACAACATTAGCCATTGAATTTTGAGAACTTGATTATATAGGATAGGTACAAACTGCTATGTATTCTAAAATTCAAATTTGTTTAGCTAATATTCTTTGGGGCTTCCTCCTTCTTGAACCTAACCTAAAAAATACAGTCTAGAACATGCTTTGAGAGACTTGAACCTGAATAGATGATATGGCAAGCCACAATTCCAACTACTCAAACCAAAAAACCATTAACCATTCTTTGAAATTTATTTTTAATATCTATCCTAAATTTCTATGATGATCTTTTATCTATATTTTTTGGTAATCATAATACATTATCAATCATAGTAGCTACCTATCAGGTCCTTCACCTAGAACTTGTACGTAAAGTTTTCCCCTGGTATGGGGCATTTTGTGCCAAGCACTCCATCATGCCATGAATTTCTCCATTGCTGGACTCCTGTACCAAATGTTTTTAAAGACCTCAATGCAATACTGCAAATCACCAAAGAAGTCCATGAATCTCAATCGGCCAATCCACAAAGATAGAACCCAAAGAATTTACCAAGTTAATAAGAAAGCTTGATCTAGGTTGTTAAATACATTGACAAAGATGTTATCATTGGTGACATTGTCAATCTGGGGTCCAAGAAATTGTAAATTTATTAATATCCTCTACAACAATAACAGAATGTGTCTGAAAAAAACCTTGACAAATCATATGTGAGCTACAACTATTGACATTGAAATAGACCTGTGATTTTTTAAAATAGTACCTGCTAAGGAATACTAAGAGGTTGTATTGTGCCCCATGGAATATTCCATGTAAAATATCTCTAGGGATCTTCAACCAGAGAATAGCCAAAAAATTCCATGATGGAAAATAGCCGTAAGGAACCCATTGAATTCTTGTTGAAGATCTTTGGCCCTTTTTCTAGGTATTGCTTTATATGTTTACTGGTTTTGAGCAAGATGGGCTTCTTCAATAATTGTTTCATGTACACTGCATGTTAAGAAATTGGCTTCTTCAAAAAATCTGTTACATTGTCAGATATATTAGAGAAAAGAGCAGCCAAAAAACATAAATCTTGCAATTCACAAAAATTATAGCAAAAGCAATTCTAATTAAATTGAATGGATCAACAGTCCACATTCCATAAACTTGGACTGAGATAGTAGAAGAAATCAATACCTTACTCAAAATTTGTTGTAAACAATCCAACACAAGCCAGGCCTTAAAATTAGACACCAAATGCACAAATTCTTGGGTAGCTCTCTACTCCATTCTACCTCTCACCTATATTTGTTTTGTTATCAAAAATGTACCTGTGATTGTGTTTATGGTTTTATTGATCTACAAGCTTGAAATAGTTAAGATGATAGAGAGGATAAAGCTCAAGGACTTGTTATTATCCTCCTCTCAGCCACTGCCAATGATGTAAAGCAACAAAGTATCATAGTCTCTTTCTTTGAGGATATTATGCAAATTTTAGCATAAAAGTGCCCATGAAATTTTCACGTAGTTTCTGTGTCATAATATGTAAACCAATCAAAATCCTTTAAATTTAAAAATAGGTACATGTAATTACTTTGGATGGAAAATAATAAAAACCTCCTTAATGGCAGGAAATCAAATTTTTTATCTCATAAAAATGGGAGGCCTTCCCTTTTACTTTAGGCTATTCCTTTTCTAATGTTGCAGATGCATATTTTAGTCAACTTTGGTTTAGAGAAGATTGTCATATACTATCCAACGCTAATGTTTCCATTTTTCTATGATCTTGTTTGCAACACTATACCATACTAGTATTGATCGTTTGATTGGGTATATTAAGACTTTAACTATATTCACATTTTACATTAAGTTTTACTTCTAAATCCTTTTCCTTGTAGCACATTTTGTGAAACATAATTCATGCTTTTTCATAAGCTATTGTTATGCCAATAGCCAAATTCTACTGGTGTGATAGTTCTTACATTTCTGTTTTAGATTTTGGCAATTGCTTTTCTAGTTTAAATATGTGTAACTTCTTGAAAGGCTTTGAAGCATGGAGTAAGTAATTGTTTAGTCAACATATATTTATGTCAATGTGTACTTTTAATGTTCATGCACATCTACATATGCACTACAGGTATGCAAGTACAATTGAAAGGAACCCGCAAGACTATGATGCACTTTACAATTGGGCTTTGGTTCTACAAGTATTTATTGCATGCTTAAATGAACGGTTAAAAGTATTTTTCCAATCATAGAATTTTATTATGGTAAAATTATCAATGAATGGATGACTGATACTAATAGGTGAGAGGTGATATGGTGCATCTTGTGACAGACCATTAGAGGATATTGGATTGACCATTACCAAAGGTCGAAATGGCATCACTGCTTCAAGGGATGACTTGCCATAGGGGCTTCACTTTATTAATTATCATGTTCATTAATAAAGGGGGTTTCAAAATTGTGAAAAATAGAGACAATATATTATAGATATTGGGAGTGGGGATTTTGGGTAGAGGGTTATAGGTTTTGAAGGTATTAACATGAGTATTTGGTAAAACTATGGGATATCTACTAAAATAGACATGGAGTAGTATTGACTATTTAGTAATAAAAATAAAAGGGTAATCTAAATAGTGAACACATTGATGGTTATTTATCTCACCACTTGAAAGTATGTTACGAGTTTGAATAACCAGTGATAATATTATACATTACTAGTACTTTTTTACAATGTTTTAAATCAAATGTGAATATATAGGACTTTGTGAAGGTTTTTTGTGAGGGTCAAGGGTTTCTAGGTTTTCATAATTTATCAGAATTGTAGCATGAGGAGGCATTATCCAATGCAATGTGGTTAGAGGAGGTGGATTCAATTGTAGATTTGGGTGTGGTGAAGATGCCAAAGGTTGTGAGGTTCATTCTGGCAGTTGTGAGGAAAATGACAATTTTTATTCGCTGAGGAAGTCTAGGTTACACTCCTCTTCTTTGGTGGGAGCTATACAGAACAAGGGGGCACTAGCAAATGCATTTGTGCCTTTCAACACCATCGTCGATGAAATGTTATCCTCAATGGGTTTTCATTTTGGTTAGCTGGTGGTGGGGCATAGTATGACGAAGATAATCAGGGATGAGGTTCATTGATGTGAAGGATGTCATGATGCCATGGGTCCTGTGATCGTTTTTCCCTGCTTATTTTCTAGTGTGGTTTGTTGGCTTGCATTGGGGTCACCATAGTTGGGGCTTCATGATCATTTTGGTTCGTATCAAATATGCTTTGAGTTATTCTATGGCGGATCTATTGTTGGCCTTGAGCCATTTTATTCATAGTTATTTTCAAGGCCCTAATCCTCCTCAAGTGGAGCACTTCCTTTTGTCTTTTCAATAAATAAAATGGGTCCATATTGCCACTTGCCACTTTCTATTTCATGAAATACTTTTACATCATGAATTTAACCTTGATATGAGGGCTTCAATATGTCAACAACCACATGGTATCCCCTCATGCAAAATTTCTTCCATATATGAAGAAAAGGTCTTGAACAATATGTACATTGAGAAATGTAGTGCAAGAATGAATTTGTACCTGCTTCAATAAAGCATATATATGACAAGATAGAGAGGTATTGCCCACATTGAACAACTTAGAAAAATGCATAATAAGGATGAAATTATAGGTTTTCAATAGGTTGACCCGAAATTGTACAAAGAATCAATACAATCATATGGACATGTCTGGCCACATGGAGCAACACAACAAGTGTACAATTTCTGCCTTACCTTTTTGTGTAGATCATATACCTCATTTTGAGATGATTATAATGACCATGTAGTTATTTTTTAGTAGCTTGTAGAGGTTTTCTTGAGGTATGCAAAGATGATTTTGAGATGAAATTAGTTATGTATCTACAAAACTCTTTTATTTTTCCATTGTTTAAATTTTTAGTTATTGTGTGAATTATGCTATGATCTGAAAGTAATTTCTACATTATACTAAATTTAGCAATTTATCTATTTAACTAGGATCATATGGATAATAGTCACCTAGGGCTAAATTTTTGTAATGTACTTAACCCCAAATACCCTAAAAGGTGAAATATGTGTCCAAATATGTGAAAATGTGTCCTTATCCACAATCATTTCTACTTGAGGGGGCCACACACCTTCAAATATATGGAAGCCTCTATTAGGGTTATTTCTCACCCCTTCTTACTTATAAAATCACCCAGCCAGCTCCCTAAAGGGGGTGTCTAAACTCAAGACTCTAGTGGTTCACCAAACCCATGTGTAACTTAGTGCTACATGGCATGATCTCAAGTTGGGTGTTCATCTTGTAAAGCTCTCTTTTTGTTTAGATCCTTCATCCACATGGTCTTAAGCCTTAGTTTTAACCTAAGAATAAGGATATCCATCAATTCCACGAAAAAAGAGAATGTAATACATGCAACCATTCCTCCAATTAAATGTAAAACATTCCCGAATGGATCCTCATAGTGAAATGCATCTTTGGAAGAACCTTCATCAAGCCAACCATACACCTTCTATTCTTCCCTTGTATGATGAAGAGTTCTGAGGCTTGATGGACTTCAAAGATAGCATCCCAAATTGGTAAAACCTCCCCAATAGTGTTTTTTTCCCTGCACATCATAGCATACCTCTAGAAAAAACGAGTGTTTTTTTGCCTACTCAATATCAATTCTAGATTAGTAATCACATTTAGCGTGATAGTAAAATGCAAATAGAACATAAACATAAATCATAGAAAAAAACCAAGACAAGAGGACACAAGATGTGATGCCAGCTAAGGACAAACCCCAATGTGGGGAAACCCTTGATCAATTCTTCTTATATGTTCTTCAATAGTTCAGTAGAGAGAGATAGTACATATACATCAGAATTCAACCTTTTGACTTATCCAAATAAAAGCAGAGATCTTCTCTAAGAAGATGGCATATGAGGTAGCTGATCTGAGCTTAGTTGAACGTACATTGCTTCCATTGATCCAAGGTGACTCCATCACCATGATGCACCTCACTGTGCTGCACCCAATCATCATGTTGGACCTCATTACTATGCTGCACACATCATACTACTGCACCTTATCATCATGCTACACCTCCCTATATTGCATCATCATGTTGTACCTCACTGTGTCCATCATGTTGCATCTCATTTCAGCCTTCATTACCATTGTTCTTCACTTTGTTACACTTGTGCTACACACATCATGCTACACTACACTTCATCACTATTCCCATCATTATGTAGCAACATTCAACATCATGCTCCACATTACAACAATGTTGTCACATCTTATCATGCACTACATTACATCACTATTAGTGGATTCTCTTTTGTTGCATAGGACAACATTCTAACAACAGATGGGGAATCCTTCATCATGAATTGGTTAGGGCATCAAAACAGTCATACCAGCCGTCACACATCAGTGTGAACATCAAACTCATCCATGTCGCTCCAACCCTATTTGTATATGATTGTTTGTGACTACTTGGTTAGGGCATACTGTTATAGCTTTAAACATATCCCACAGTCAACAAAGCATCCCCACAAGGATTGAAACCCATATTAGAAGGCTTCCTCCCATGCCATGTTGCCTTCTTAGGGCACTATTCATCCTTGAAATCCTCGTGCAGTCCCTAACTATGTGCTATGGCCCGTGAGCTAGCACAATGGCCTCCTTATAGCTTCTTCTTCCACAAAATATGACCAAACAATCTCAAAAAAATAGTGTACTGCCCTACTAAGTCTCGACCTAGTAGCCTTCTCTCTCAGCCCTTGAAACAACAAGATTCCATCCCTTAAATAATCTACACTTGCCTCAACTTCAGCCTCCTATAGCAGACTTCAGACCCTTCCCTTCATGTTGTCCAAGACGCTTCTCTTCCTGTAGCTAGGTCGTCTAAATTTTAGAGCTATCCCTTTGAGAGCATTGCACACTATATAGAAAAATGTCTGGGGCTAGGGTAGACCCTTTAGGACAACATATATATAGCTCCTTCCTTAACAGTGGATAGGATTCTCTTTTCATGATAGTGTTGTAGTTAGGGCATCATTAGGCTAATGGTTAGGACTTCTCCTTGCCAGCATTTAAGCTTCTTTGTGGTAGCATAGAGCTAGGGCATCTTCACATTTCTGGTAATGTTTCTTAATCCATGAGAGACTGTGCCCCGAAGATATCTCAGAATATTCTTGGCACCAACCCAGTGAGGCTCAACCATATATGAGCTCAACATGCTAACTACAAAACATATATCCAAATGGGAGTTCACCAAGAAAATTAATGCTAGAATGAGTTTATGAAACTCAGAGGCATTTAGTAAATCAGGTCTAGCATAACTACCACATAACTTCTTAAAGTTAGGCTTCATCGAGGTAGTCACGGGCTTGGAGTTCACCATTCCAAATTTGGAATCCAATTCCCTCTTACATTTACAAATGAGAGGGTTTGTACTTGTCAAAAAGAGGTCATCCTCGTAAGGTACCAGTATGAAAGGTCTATCATCCAAAACCTTAAGGAAATGGTTTGGAACAACTTCACTCCTAGCGAATCTCAGCTTCATCAGATAGTTATCAATCCTCTCACAGCAAGCTCGAGGTGCTTGCTTTAAATTATAAAGAGTTTTCTTCAACTTGCATACATGATATTACCAATCATGAATCTCAAATCCCTCAGTTTGTTCCACATTGATGGTCTTGCTATTACATGAGGGGAATGGTTCCCTACTAAGATTTCCTTCAGTACATCTCGAACATGTACCTTCATGATCTTCTTTGAATTCAGGCATCCATGTCGCCATTTATCTCACATCCGGTAGGGCCTTGCAATGAAGATGGGTTGACCTCCAATGTCATTGAAGAGATGAGTCACATGTCATGGTCCCTAATGGACTTCCTGCACTTGATACAAAATTCCAACCTTGAACCCAAGAGTAAAAGCATATTTAAAATTAGTTTTTTAAATGTGTACCTTTCCATCAATGAATTCCACCTTGTAACCTTTGTCTTCCATTTCTGAAATGGACACCAAGTTCCTCTTGTGATCAGTTACAATCCCTATACCCTTTATGGGATAGGAGGTTTCATGTCTAAGAATAATCTCCAAGTTGTTTCCTTCTCTATTAGATTAGAGAGCGCTTCCTTGAATCCGGTGAAGTGCCTTAATGCACCACTATCAATAAGGCAATTTCCCAAAGTGTCTTGAGTAGAGGTAGTGGAGAGGGCCAATATAAGATAATACTGCTTTTTCTTATAAAAAACAACATTCTATTCTTCATACCAGGAGTTCCTTGCTTTATTGGAGAGTTAACCATTTCCTTGATATCCTGCATTCCCTTTCCCTTTTCCATTGTACCTATCATTCCTTCAATCATTGAAGATGCCCCTAGAATGATTGTGATCATCATCATGTGAGGTGCCCCTTCTATTTGGACACCCCCTCACAAAATGACCAAACATAGTACAAGCAAGGCATCTGCCCTTTCTTCCACCCTTAGATCCAGTCTTTCCATTGAAGTGAGCTTTAGGTAGGCCACTAGATGTTGTCAGTGGAATCTATGATAATTTTCTTTTCTTTGACTTCACGCTTGGTGTACTTGATCCTTGGAGCAGCCAGAGCATTTGATGGAGGCTCATGGATTTTACCTTTCACGTAATCTCGCACTTCTTACCCTTGGGATGTGGGATGAGGAACACATTGAGTCTTTTGTCCTTTCTGACTGTCTTCGGTGATTGCTCTTTCACTCTTTCTTGGGCTTTGTATTCACATCTCCTCTGATACCACGTTAATTTTATGTATGTTCTATGCAGACAACAAATTTACTTAATTTTCCATATTAGCTCAATATCAATTCCAGATTAGCAATCACATTTAGCATGATAGTAAAATGCAGGTAGAACAGAAACATAAATCACAGAAGACAAGAGGACACAAGATGTGGTGCCAACCAAGGACAAACCCCAATGTGGGGAAACCCTTGATCAATTCTTCTTATATGTTCTTGAATAGTTCAGTAGAGAGAGAGATAGTACATATACATTAGAAGTCAACCTTTTGACTTATCTAAATAAGAGCAAAGATCTTCTCTAAGAAGATGGCATGTGAGGTAGCTAATCTGAGCTTAGGTGAAGGAATACTTCTTCCACTGATCCAAGGTGACTCCGTCACAATGCTGCACCTGACTGTGCTGCACCCAATCAACATGTTGGAACTCATTACTATGTTGCACACATCATACTGTTGCACCTTATCATCATGTTCCACCTCCCTGTACTGTATCATCATGTTGTGCCTATGCTGCATCATCATGTTGTACCTCACTATGCCCATCATACTACATATCATTTTAGCATTCATTATCACTGTGCTGCACACATCATGCTACACTACACTTCATCACTATGCCCATCATTATGCAACAACATTCAACATCATGCTGCACCTTATAGAAATGTTGTCACATCTTATCGTGCATTACATTAGTTCACTATTAGAGGATTTTCTTTTGCCGCATAGGATGACATTCTAGCAGCTAATTGGATAGCCTTCATCATGGATTGTTTAGGGCATCAAGAGAGCCCTACCAATGCTCACACATTACCAACAACATCAAACTAATCCATGTTGCTCCAACCCTATTTGTATATGACTGTTTGTGACCTTCTAGTTAGGGGACATTGTTGTAGCGTTAAACATATCCCATAGTCAACGAACCAACCCCATAAGGACTACGACCCATCTTGGATGACTTCCTCCCATGCGATGTTGCATTCTTATGGCATTGTCCATCCTTGACAGCCCTCACACATTCCCTAACTATGTGCTATGGCTTACAACCTAGCACAAAAACCTACATGTAGCTTCTACCTTCACAAAATGTGATCAAACAATCTCAGAACAATAGCGTACTGCCCTACTAAGACTTGACCTAGTAGCCTACTCTCTCAACCCTTGAAACAGAAAGATTATAGCCCTCAAACAATCTGCAGTTGCCTCAGCTTTGGCCTCGTGTAGTTGACTTTGAACCCTTGCTTTCATGTTGTCCAAGACACTTCTCTTCCAATGGCTAAGCTATATTAATCTCAAAGTTATCCCTTTGAGAATGTTGCACACTAGATAGAACAACGTCTAGAGCTAGGGCAGACCCTTTAGGAAAATGTATATATAGCTCCTTCCTTAACATTGGAGAGGGTTCTCTTTTCATGATAGCATTGTAGTTAGGGAATCATTAGGCCAACAGTTAGGGCTTCTCCATGCTATTGTTTAAGCTTCTCAATGGTGGTGTAGAGCTAGGGCATCTTCTTCTTAGGACATCATATACTCTTAGGATATCTCCTCCCACCAAAAACCAAAGACAAGTGGAGAGGAAGAGATCATAAGAAGAGTGTGTGTCCAAATGACTTTCAAGGCACATCTTTTTATACTAAAACATTGAGCATAGGTGGGGACAATTTGGTTGCTGGCCGATCTTGACAAATTGTCCAGTAACACAAATAAATTCATATCTCATGAATACTTATCAAAGTCAGATGATATTTAGATCAATCCTATACCTCTTGATGGGAGGAATACAAGAAAAATATTAGTTTCCATAAATAAGATGACCCACATGGAGTTTGGACCTAGTTGCCAATTTTAACAATTGTTGACTATTCATACTTCCACCTAGCATGAAAGCAAAATATACCACAACAATTTTATGGGTACATACACATGACCTCTAAATCAATTTCATGATAATTTAAGATATTTGTATTCATATTTTTAGTTTATAAGGTGAGGGGGTGTGTTACGTAAACCCTTGACTGCAATTTTTGAATTGGAAAAGTAAGGGTGTTCCAATTGACAAATTTCCTTTCATACTTCTAGAGGGAAAAATTCGAAATATGATGCAATAGACTCGAAAGTGGATTTCATGATGTTGAGGACCAACATTACTAGCTCCCCCTCTTTGGCTTTATTGTCTTTGATGAGGAGGCATGGTAGCTGAAGCAAGAGGGTAATTCCAGCCACCCATAATAGGGCCAAGGAAAACTCGATAAACAAATGGATTAAATGACGAATCTAGACTCAAACCAACACACCAACAATTTTTCTCCCTAACACCCTAGACATATTTTGATATCAAATAACGATGCTCTATATTTAGGCTTCACAGTTAGGACGATGCTCTACATTTTCATTAGCTGAGATAAGATTTGCTAACGATTCTATCATTTCCTGTAGAATGTTTCACAATTGATCATAACCAATATGGAAGATAATAAAGAGCATGCTAATTGTTTTATAACATGCTTCACTGTTGTTTTTTTAATGGTAGCATTTGCCTTGAAAAAAAGCAAAGTGTGATTATAACTACAGAGAAGAGTATGTATATATCATGTATAAATATTTTCCAAGAGCGGTGTCTCCATAACAACCCTTGGAACATTGATTTGTAGTAAATCTTGTAATCAGCCTGGAGATACCTCAAGAAACTATGCTTTAACTAGTCCCATTAAAGCAAGGATATTATCTTATGCATTGAAGGCCAACTTTGGCTACAGGAGGAATTCTGGCACCAACATAGATTCCTAATTTTTAAGTCTTGCATGAGGATAGTTTCATCATTTTTGTTTACTAATTCTTATATTGTTTTCATAATTTGTGGTTCTTGCTAGGATTGGGCACAAGAATAACATTTTAGAAATATCGTAGTAGTTCAAAGGTTCCTGTAGAAAAATTATAATTAATTAAATTCTCACCCATGAAATATATATACAACTAACGCATGAAGAAGGGAAAACTTTGGTTGTTCATGCATCGGTAGAGTAGAATATGGTCTAAAACACTAAGTGCAAATAACAAATCTAGAAAGTAATATAATAGTTGAAGTTTTAATTTTATGAATCTTTAGAAAGAAATAAAGGTGAGAACCTAAAAATCAATGTACCATGTTTTTGAGAATTCCTATAAGTCTATACACATTTCCATAGATGAACACCATACATATTATAAATATACAAAAGAAAGATTTTAAAGAGAAGTACATTTCAGCTTTTTAGCAGCCTTGCATTGTTCTTTTTGGGATATTAACATTTCAGTGTCCATTGTGATACAAATTCACATTTTCATTGAACATATTTCTAGTCATTTGTTTAAGTCCATTTCTGCTTGTTGATAATGACATAAAGATCTCACTGTAAATAGATTTTGGTATACTGAAAACCCATTTGCATTGCACCATGCTTCATAATATGTATGAAGAAATTATCTAGTCTCTACATACAATTATTACTTAAATGGCTTAAAAGTAAAAGCATTTAAATGATTATCATATGTCAATCTTGTGTCATATTTAACTTGTAAATATGTATTATTGACTATCCATACTTCAACCCAACATGAAAGCGAATTATGCCACAACAATTGTATGAGTACATACACATAGCCTCTCTAAATCAATTTCATGATAATTTAATATATTTGTTTTCATATTTTTAGTTTACAAGGTGAATAGGTGTGTTACATAAACCTTTCACTCCAATTTCTTTATTGGAAAAGTAATGTTGTTCCAATTGATAAATTTCCTTTCATATTTCCAGAGGGACAAATTTGAAATATTCAGCAATAGATTCCAAAGTGGATCCTATGATGCTGAGGACCAGCATTACTAGCTCCCCCTCTTTAGCTTGCTTGTCTATGATGAGGAGGCATGGTAGCTGAAGAAAGACGGTAATTCCAGCCACCCATAATAGGGCCAAGGAAAGCTAGATAAACAAATGGATTAAATGATGAATCTAGACTTACAAACCAACACACCAACAAATTGTCTCTGTAACATGCTAGACATATTTTAATATCAAACTACGATGCTTTACATTTAGGCTTTATAGATTGGACAATGCTCTACAATTTCATTAGCTTAGCTAAGAGTTGCTCATTATTCTAGGATTTCCGCAGAATATTTCACTATTGATCATAACCATTATGGAAGATAATCTCTTCTCCTTAAATACAAAGCATGCTAATTGTTATATAACATGCTTCACTATTAATATTTTAATGGTAGCCTCTGACTCTAAAAAAAATAGTGCGATTATAACTAGAGAGAAGAGTTTGTATATATCATGTATGCAGAGGTGCCAAGAGTGGTATCTTGATAACAACCCTTGGAACAATGATTTGTAGTGAATCTTGTAATCAACCTAGAGATACCTCAAGCAACTATGATTTAACTAGTCCCATTAAAGAAAGGATATTAACTTTTGTCGTGAAGATCAACTTTGGTTGTGGGAGGAATTCTGGCACTAAGACGGATTCCTCATTTTTAACTCTTACACTAGGATAGATTCATCATTTTTGTTTACTAATTATTATATTGTTTTCATAATTTTTGGTTCTTGCGAGGATTGGGCAGAGGAATCACATTTTATAAATATCTTAGTAGTTCAGAGGTTCCTATAGAACAATTATAATTACTTTAATTCTCATCCATGAAAAATATATCCAACTAACGTATGAAGAAGGGAAAACTTCGGTTGTTCATGCATCCTATATAGGTGAATATGTTCTAAAACACTATTTCTAAATAACAAATCGAGAAAGTAATATAGCAGTTGAAGTTTTAATTTTATGAATCTCTAAGGAATAGGAAAAGGTTCTCTCTACAGTGAAGATGACCTATGCATATGATAAAACACTCCAGAATCTTATATGGGGATTACTTTTGAGAATATTTTACAAATTTGTGTAACTATTTACATATAAAACCAACTATGATGAGTAGCATCAATGTGATGGAATATGAAATCTAATTTATCTTCTATAGATAATTATATCCATTTTTCCCAAATATAATATTTTACAAGAAACAGGAAATTGAGGAAATACTAACTAGTGATAAAATTAAAAATAGATGTTTTTAAGTCATGAAAAAATTATTATATGAAAAATAAGAAATGAATCTCCACAGTTAAAAGGCATGATATTTTCCTTGAAGCTAGGTAGCATGTTTCCATGTGATCTACACTAGCTATAGAAATAAACACTTGACAATATATGAGTGTTTATAGCATCAATCATTGTGATTTTCGAGGTACTACATGTGTACATGTATTTGATCAAAGAAAACAAAAATTGGATGTGAGCATTTGAAGTCATGACAACTCGGGAATCATTCTAATCACAAGATTATATTTAGTAGCGACATTCTATTTGACAAATCTTGAAAAGGTGATTCATATTAATATATTTTGATATGAAGGAGTTTACAATGATCTAAGTTTCCATAGTTGAAGCACAATGCTTCAGATTACAATGCATTATATATTCCAATATATTAAGGAATAAAGAGGACTCACTTTTCTATTTCACCAAATCAAAAAGTCAGAAGGCATAATATCTCTGGCCTTTATTGTAGGAAGGGCACACACTTCATATAATGATATTGTTCTGAGTGACGCCCAATACATTTCCTTACTATATCATGATTCATTACTAATTACAACTAATTGAGTATATAATTAACACATTAATGTCCTTTACCAATCTTTAAATATAAAATTGAATTAAATGCATGGTTTAGAATTAACTTCATCATGTAGAAAAAATAAAATGTGTGAATAGGCATCCTACCAAGGCATTTGATATCGCTCAGGTTGTGCAATATTTTTTGTGAAAATCATATTTCACCTATAAAGCAAAATGTAGAATCTAGATCCTTGTGGTGTTCGATAATTTGATTCAATATTATCAAGTAGAAATCTTTTGGCATTTTTTCACATGGTGGCAAAGATTTTTAATAGTATGGCATGTAATTGACATTTTCAGGTTGTGATTCCTACACATTTCTTTCCTCACCATATTTTAAGGTGAGATCTGTGGATATTTACTAGAAATTGGTAGTAATACCAATGATTTTAAAGAAATGGAGAATGTATTTAGCTTTCATGACATTCTAGGTGGCCAAAATTCAACTCTTTATGGACTCTTGAGTCTTTGCCATTAAATTGGCAAAGAAATTAGCACAGTTCTCTTATCTGAAAATCTCAGCAAGCCTAAAGACCATAAAGCAGATATGGAAGTTAATCCGAAGAATGAAGGGTGATACTGGCTAAATTGAATGGTGGAAAGATACAATTACCAGAATTGCCTCCTTTGTTTATGGATATGCAGAAAAAATACAAATGATGGGAACCTCTCCCCCAGTTGGGAAACCCATTCCCCTGGTTCTCTCATTACTCCATGTGATAAAATAGAAGAGAAACATTCTAGATAATCCACAAACACTATTGGGAATGCTGACAACATTCTTGATGTTGTTGCCCTAAGGCCCTCACATTCTGTGAGCTGCTCCTACAGATTTCTTAGCTGTTGAGAGTTCGAAATGTTCACAACTAGTGAAGGAGCATCTAGACTCTCCTTAATAGTAAAATAGTACACAAAAGCTCCCAACAAGCATGGGATTGGGAATCACCTATACTTTCTTTCCATACTACCTCAGTATTGGATGCTTAGCGTGACATTGTTTTTACACCTAATTGATTACTAGCTTGGGATCACACACAATATTCAACATTTTCATTCCTATATTCCTAATAGGCTTAAGACCCAACACCAATGCTTTATACATAACCACATTTTTGGTACATTAAAACTCCAATCTAAAGGAAAAAGGATGATGAGTACCTGTAGGAGAAACCAGAAAAGGACCTACCCCAAAACCATCTTTAGAAGAATTAGGGGAATATGGCTTTGGTTTTATTACATCATCACTTTTCCTTCAGGTTGTTTGCTATGCTTTAGATATCCTTGCATATGCTTTAGATATCCTTGAAGTTGAGTCAATACTGAAGCATTCCACATGAATGTTGAAATTGAGTGGCAGATGGAAATCTTTCTTGCATATATGAAAATTGATATCTATTTGCAGATTATCATTATTGTCATAAATAAAACTCCATGTTTATTGGTAAACATGGAATGTCTTTTGACCTGCTATATTTTAAATAAATATTATTTCAATTTGTATGGAAGGTAGTTCTTACATTTATCCCATTGTCATATGCAGCTTGAGAGTGGAGATGAAGAACTCTGCAATGCCTATGTTCCCATGAATAATCTATATATTGGTTACATTTTCCTTGTTAACGCTAAATATATTATTTGACCAAAATTATTTGTTTGTGAAAGCATAGGTTCGTAGTCATGCATTTTTCTTTCATTACTATTATTATCTATGGTGTATATTTTTCCATGATATATTTCATTCTTTTTGGGATTTTGTTTCATAGATCTAAGGATGATACTTTACCCTCTTCTTTTCACTTTCCAAAACATGTTCTTTCCATTCTATTCTGCGTTATAGTTTGCAGTAATATTAGCCATCCATCCTTACTTCATTGGAGGCTATGTGTTGTGACTTCATATCCCAACTTCATTGGAGACCTACATTGTGACATCATATATTGTACATTTGTAGTAGTGGAAAGTAATCATACAAGGAAGGAGAAAGTTATTAATGTGTAATGGAATCCCAAGACATGGATATTGCATTATGGTAGTAAGACATGCAATTCTTATGAGCATCACATAGATAACAACCAAAAAACAAAGAGGGCCCACAAGGCATGATACCAAAACCAGTTAGTGATGTTAATGGAAGAGTGAAGGAGGATGTTATAAAACTAGGGACCTGCACTCCAAAGGAATGGAATCCCAACATGGGAATGTGCAACTTTGGTAATGAGACTTGAAACTATTACAAATTCCATATATATAGTCAGTATTATCATTTTTTCGAAGGGAAATGTCATGGGAAATGCAAGGGATGGTTCCCCACATTTGTGGATGATATCCCTTGTAAACATGTTCATCTAAGTAGTTGCAGAGTTTCTTGGAAATTTTAACAAGGAATTGAACTTTGCATTGTGTAAAACCATGAATATTATAAAAAATAACCTTACTGAGTAACCATGCACTAAATGTACATGGTTGTTACTCTAGTCAACAATGCACTAGGAATTAGGTTCAAAGTTGACAGTGGTAGGGTCTTCAGTTCATGAGTGCGTCTGAAGCATATGATATGATTGGTTCTGATGCCTTGGTTCAAAAGCTTGTGTTGGTTATAAATATTGTGAGTTTGTTGTAAGGCATTGGTTTTATTGAATTATTCAGAAGCTTGTTTTGGTTATGAAGATTGGAAGTTGGTTATGAAGCTTTTTATTGGTATTGGTTCTGTTGAATTTTTGAAGTGATGTCTGTAAGACAAGAGTGTTGTTTTTCATTTCGTTGGAACTGGAAAATCTCTTCTAGCTTCAAGTTAACTCCTTGTAATAAAAACTAAACAACTTTTAAAGAATTGTTTGTAATAGAGAAGAACTATGCGAAGATACAACTGATTTTACTTTGTTTTGTTCAACACTAGTGCACCCAAGTTATTAGCCTCTATCCTAGAGAAGATACAAGTAGTAGTAATTGAGAAAAACTCTTGTCTCAATGTCTTCTTATGGTTGCTTCTATTTGCAATGAAAAATGTTATTACAGGCACCTTTTTTCCCAATAGAATAAGTCTTATTACTCATGAGATGTTTATGGCCAATTTCGGGATTTTGTTGTTGTTCAATCTGGAATTGGAATTTAGAGTTCCATGGTGTAAAGTGTTTAAGTGGCTAGACCACCTTATTAAAGACTCCCTCTATACAATCTCATTAGTTGGCATAAATCTACAAACAGGGACATGTATATGCATAGATAAAACTTTATGGGGTTGCAATCTTTACAATTTGCCACCAGACTCTCACGTCATCTTAAATTAGACAGTGAATATAATTATCTTGGTCTACACTTATTTGAAGTAGGGAAGATTTTTTTAATTGGGCAACTCAAATCCTTACAAAATTTGACTTCAAAGACCTATGTATGACATTACAAAGGATGATTTATGTTTCAAAGTACTATCTCCTTTATTTTTGGACTAGTGAAGTAATTAGATGGTAGAAATTTTGATGCATTTGGGCATAGTTAATTGTCATAGGAAAGTGAAATGCATTCTTAATTGTCAATTCTTTGGCATAACTTCTTAGGTATGTATGCATTAGCTACTCCCATGATGGTAAAAAAACATTAATTAACTACATATTGGCTCCCACCTTGCTTCTTTCTTGGACATAGAATTTAGCTACTCCCATGGTGGTCAACAAACATTAATTGACTACATATTGGCTCCCACCTTGCTTCATTCTTTGACTTAGGATTTTGATGTCTACACATTTACTTGATTTGGTTGACCGATGCCCTGTGACTTGTCTCTCAATGTCATTCCATGACTTCATATGTATCATTGATTTTTAGCCTTTCAACATTTGGGCATATTTCTAGTGTTTGACTTAGCTCATGCCTGTAATCCACCTTTAATTATCCTTGGAGAGAAATCTTAACTTCTTGCAAAAATGTCAGTGGGGGTCGAGCTTTGGAATCTTTTATCAACTTCGCTACTCCAATATTCTATCCATCAAAATCTCATGGAGCTTCTCCAATTTCCAAGTAGATTGACGAAGAATGAAAATCACTTTCACACACACCATGACGAATTACCTTGAACTAGTAGTCGTCTCTCACCTCAAATATTGTTCTCTTTATAGGAGGATGAAACATCATTTGATATCCCAACCAAGAATTTCTCATCGAAAACTTGCTCTAGCCACACTTCCCAAGTGCCAATCCTATATGACTGCTAAGTATATTGTTGTATAGAGTCAGAGATTGTTTGGGAAAATAAACTACCTGTTGGGACATGATAAAAACAGAGAGCTACATCAAATCTGGACCTTAAGGGGTTTCTTCTGCAAGGCCAACTTGGATCTCCATGATGTATTCAAATTCTTGCATATCTGGATATTTGTTGATGATGATGTTATTTTGATCCTACAACATAGTTCTGTGATATCTTGAATGGATAATGATGTTCAGAGGTTTCCTCCTTAACCTAAGCTAAACATGACTGCATGGGCAGTGCTAGAAGTTGAATATGAGCTGTAATTTTGGAAACAAAGGAGTAAAGGGTGTTCATTCTTTCTCCTAGTTCCTCATAACTCCCTAGATGCCTATGCATGACTTCTACAAATTCCTTGTCCTTTAATTGAAGCACTGACAATTGAAGATCAATCTTAGTTGCTTGCTGATCCTGGACTTGGGTCTGGACTATGAATATATATTTAAAATCATTATGTCATCTCAACCTCCTACTAGAAGAATTATATAAATCATTTTGTGCCTTTGACATATGGTGCTTAAATTCCTTATTCATTTCCTAACATCTGATAATTAACACATAACACAAGCCAAGTTGGTTATGATTACTAGCGATGGCTAGGTGTTCTGCAGAGTCCAACACATAGAGAGCTCACAAAGACTAGAATCTTTAACCGATTCACCCCATAAAAATTTACTGATGGTCAAGCCCAATGAAGTGCCACGGAAACTGTCAGGCGTGCGAATCTGACATTCCATAGTGGAATAATAAAACCACACTCAAGGACTGTCTTTATTTTGCTGCCCATGGTGATACCTGATGCATACAGTGTGAAATAAAAGAGGATGTCAACCCAACATTCCACAACAGAATAATAAAACCACATTTAAGGACCATCCTCATTTTGTTGCCCTTAATAACACTTGATGCATGTAGTGTGAAATAAAAGAGCATGCACCTCTGCAAGGTCCCTCTTACTTTCCATTTGCGTGTGTAGGTTGACACTTTTCTTTATGCGGTTTTTTCATGCATTTGATGATCACTCCTAATTTAACACTCCCTAATTGATCTGGATGTCTACACTTGAATTATAGATGTGCAGGACCTAGAAAAAATCGATTTTATCAAACTTCTCTGCTAGTACTTCTACTCTGGCTTAGGTAGACATCTTGCAAAATGATATACTATGGTAGAGGATTCTCTTAGCACAAATACACTTTTTCTTCTCCTCATCTTTATCAACACAAGTCTTGGATAAATTGAAAGTGTTGATTCATTATTTGAAGAATAGTTCATACCCCTACTATAGGTGATTTCCTTCGGGATCTTGAATGGTAACCCAATACCTGCATACCATGGATAGGTGTTTTGATTATAATGAGTGTCTGTGGTAGTGGATTTACTTATATTGTGTTCCTTGTAGTAGTGGATTTAATTTTGTTGGGAACCTTAATAGCGGATTTGATCAGGATGGGTGCCTGAAATAGTGGCATTGATTTGGATGGGTGCCTGAAATAGTGGCTTTCATTTGGATGGGTTCCAGTAACAATGGTGGATTTGTTTTTAATGGGTCTGTAATTACTAATCATAGTGGTTATAATTTTAATGTGTGTAAAAAGTTATAAATAGTTTCATTTTGTTGAATGCATTCAATACTAGTGGTTTTTATGTTTAATTTCTATAACAATGTTCATAGTATTAATAGGTGCCCGCAATAGAGGTTTTAATTTAAATGGGAACATTGCTTTTAATTTAAATGGGAATCTCTAATAGTGGCTTTAATACAAATTGGCATCTGAAACAGTGATATCAATTTTAATGAATGGCTAGCATGGTGGTTTTAATTTTAGTGTGTGTGCAGTGTTTTTTTTAATTTCAATGTGTGCCTAAAATAGTGGTTTTAATTTTAATGTATCTGTAACGTTTGTTTTAATTTCAATGTGAGCCAGCAATGGTGGTTTAAATTTCAATGTAGGCCACCAATGGTGGTTTTAATTTCAATATATGCCTACAATTGTGGTTAATTTCAATGTCTACCTGGAATGGTGGTATTCAAGTTATTTTTTGCAAGAGGTTTGTAACCTAGGTTAGTACAAGGGAGGAGACTGCCTTGGAAGACCTAGGTGTTTGAATGTGTGATAGCACAAGATCCCATCTGAAATCAACAGTGGTCAGGGAGAGCATAGTGTCCATGGATTAGTACGAGGTGGGATCAACCCCCTAAGAAGCTCCTTCTACCTTCTATTTGCTCACTCTTCATCATTATGATAGATGTTTTCCTACAATCATAGGTCGGTTTATTATATTTTGTCATTTTTTTTGTTCATCTGTAGAATTGATCAAAACAATTTTTTTTAAACATTTCCTAAATGTGGTGTGTCATGTGTATGAACATATTGTTGTAGGATGAAATCCCAAACAATTAATATGCAACTTTGGTATTTATTAAGCTTGGAAATAAAAAGGCTCTACAAAGACATTAATCAAAAGTGGATTAATAAACATTTTCTGTCAATTTATTGAAACTGATGATATATGTGTGTGTGAGTGATCACTTAATTAATTGGTGGAATCCTCAAAAAATTTCCATGTTAGTATTTATGAAGTTTGTAATTGCTTTTAATTTTGCAGAGAACATTTATTTTCCTAGTAGATGGTTGCTTTTGCAGTTATAGGAGGTAGGACCATTTAAATCGTCACATGATAAAGCATGAAGAAAATTTATTTGTGTGCCCGAAAGAGGACTGCAAACTGCAATTATCTACTATGTCTAATTTGAAACATCATATGAAGTGGCATAGAGAGAGAAGTGAGTCATGGCAGAGTCTAAATCTACAATCCAGATAGGTGAGGAAGTGTTCTTGCCCAAATCCATGTTGTGGGAAGCTTTTTAAAAATCCATTAAGGCTAGTGAAGTACATGGATTATGTGAATTGTAAGTATTTACCCCCTCATTGCAAATATTTCTCTTTTGTTTGAACTAGAATTGAGTGTTTGATTATTTCCCAGAATGATCCTAGTTCCTCATAACTCCCTAGATGCCTATGCATGAATTCTACAAATTCCTTGTCCTTTAATTGAAGCACTGACAATTGAAGAGCAATCTTAGTTGCTCGTTGATCCTGGACATGGGTCCGGACTATGAATATATATTTAAAATCATTATGTCATCTCAACCACCTACTAGAAGAATTATATAAATCACTTTGTGCCTTTGACATATGGTGCTTACATTCTTTATTCCTTTCCTAACATCTGATAATTAACACATAACACAAGCCAAGTTGGTTATGATTACTAGCGATGGCTAGGTGTTCTACAGAGTCCAACACATAGAGAGCTCACAAAGACCAGAATCTTTAACCGATTCACCCCATAAAAATTTACTGATGGTCAAGCCCAGTGAAGTGCCACGGAAACTTTCAGGCGTGCGAATCTGACATTCCATAGTGGAATAATAAAACCACACTCAAGGACTGTCTTTATTTTGCTACCCATGGTGATACCTGATGCATACAGTTTGAAATAGAAGAGGATGCCAACCCAACATTCCACAACAGAATAATAAAACCACATTTAAGGACCATCCTCATTTTGTTGCCCTTAATAACACTTGATGCATCTAGTGTGAAATAAAGGAGCATGCACCTCTGCAAGGTCCCTCTTGCTTGCCATTTGCGTGTGTAGGTTGACACTTTTCTTTATGCGGTGTTTTCATGCATTCGATGATCACTCCTAATTTAACACTCCCCAATTGATCTGGATGTCTACACTTGAATTATAGATGTCCAGGACCTAGAAAAATTCGATTTTATCAAACTTCTCTGCTTGTACTTCTACTCTGGCTTAGGTAGACATCTTGCAAAATGATATACTATGGTAGAGGATTCTCTTAGCACAAATACACTTTTTCTTCTCCTCAGCTTTATCAACACAAGGCTTGGATAAATTGAAAGTGCTGATTCATTATTTGAAGAATAGTTCATACCCCTACTATAGGTGATTTCCTTCGGGATCTTGAATGGTAACCCAATACCTGCATACCATGGATATGTGTTTTGATTATAATGAGTGTCTGTGGTAGTGGATTTACTTATATTGTGTTCCTTGTAGTAGTGGATTTAATTTTGTTGGGTACCTTAATAGCGGATTTGATCAGGATGGGTGCCTGAAATAGTGGCATTGATTTGGATGGGTGCCTGAAATAGTGGCTTTCATTTGGATGGGTTCCAGTAACAATGGTGGATTTTTTTTTAATGGGTCTGTAATTACTAATCATAGTGGTTTTAATTTTAATGTGTGTAAAAAGTTATAAATAGTTTTCATTTTGTTGAATGCATTCAATACTAGTGGTTTTTTATGTTTAATGTCTATAACAATGTTCATAATATTAATAGGTGTCCGCAATAGAGGTTTTAATTTAAATGGGAACATTGGTTTTAATTTAAATGCGAATCTCTAATAGTGGCTTTAATACAAATTGGCATCTGAAACAGTGATATCAATTTTAATGGATGGCTCGCATGGTGGTTTTAATTTTAGTGTGTGTGTAGTGTTTGTTTTAATTTCAATGTGTGCCTGAAATAGTGGTTTTAATTTTAATGTATCTGTAACGTTTGTTTTAATTTCAATGTGAGCCAGCAATGGTGGTTTAAATTTCAATGTATGCCACCAATGGTGGTTTTAATTTCAATATATGCCTACAATTGTGGTTAATTTCAATGTCTACCTAGAATGGTGGTATTCAAGTTATTTTTTGCAAGAGGTTTGTAACCTAGGTTAGTACAAGGGAGGAGACTGCCTTCGAAGACCTAGGTGTTTGAATGTGTGATAGCACAAGATCCCATCTAAAATCAACAGTGGTGAGGGAGAGCATAGTGTCCATGGATTAGTACCAGGTGGGATCAACCCCCTAAGAAGCTCCTTCTACCTTCTATTTGCTCACTCTTCATCATTGTGATAGATGTTTTCCTACAATCATAGGTTGGTTTATTATATTTTGTCATTTTTTTTGTTCATCTGTAGAATTGATCAAAACAATTTTTTTTAAACATTTCCTAAATGTGGTGTGTCATGTGTGTGAACATATTGTTGTAGGATGAAATCCCCAACAATTAATATGCAACTTTGGTATTTATTAAGCTTGGAAATAAAAAGGCTCTACAAAGACATTAATCAAAAGTGGATTAATAAACATTTTCTGCCAATTTATTGAAATTGATGATATATGTGTGTGTGAGTGATCATTTAATTAATTGGTGGAATCCTCAAAAAATTTCCATGTTAGTATTTATGAAGTTTGTAATTGCTTTTAATTTTGCAGAGAACATTTGTTTTCCCAGTAGATGGTTGCTTTTGCAGTTATAGGAGGTAGGACCATTTAAATCGTCACATGATAAAGCATGAAGAAAATTTTTTTATGTGCCCGAAAGAGGACTGCAAACTCCAATTATCTACTATGTCTAATTTGAAACATCATATGAAGTGGCATAGAGAGAGAAGTGAGTCATGGCAGAGTCTAAATCTACAATCCAGATAGGTGAGGAAGTGTTCTTGCCCAAATCCATGTTGTGGGAAGCTTTTTAAAAATCCATTAAGGCTAGTGAAGTACATGGATTATGTGAATTGTAAGTATTTACCCCCTCATTGCAAATATTTCTCTTTTGTTTGAACTAGAATTGAGTGTTTGATTATTTCCCAGAATGATCCTAGTTCCTCATAACTCCCTAGATGCCTATGCATGAATTCTACAAATTCCTTGTCCTTTAATTGAAGCACTGACAATTGAAGAGCAATCTTAGTTGCTCGTTGATCCTGGACATGGGTCCGGACTATGAATATATATTTAAAATCATTATGTCATCTCAACCACCTACTAGAAGAATTATATAAATCACTTTGTGCCTTTGACATATGGTGCTTACATTCTTTATTCCTTTCCTAACATCTGATAATTAACACATAACACAAGCCAAGTTGGTTATGATTACTAGCGATGGCTAGGTGTTCTGCAGAGTCCAACACATAGAGAACTCACAAACACCAGAATCTTTAACCAATTCACCCCATAAAAATTTACTGATGGTCAAGCCCACTGAAGTGCCACGGAAATTGTCAGGCGTGCGAATCTGACATTCCATAGTGGAATAATAAAACCACACTCAAGGACTGTCTTTATTTTGCTGCCCATGGTGATACCTGATGCATACAGTGTGAAATAAAAGAGGATCCCAACCCAACATTCCACAACAGAATAATAAAACCACATTTAAGGACCATCCTCATTTTGTTGCCCTTAATAACACTTGATGCATCTAGTGTGAAATAAAAGAGCATGCACCTCTGCAAGGTCCCTCTTGCTTGCAGTTTGCATGTGTAGGTTGACAGTTTTCTTTATGCGGTGTTGTCATGCATTCGATGATCACTCCTAATTTAACACTCCCCAATTGATCTGGATGTCTACACTTGAATTATAGATGTGCAGGACCTAGAAAAATTCGATTTTATCAAACTTCTCTGCTTGTACTTCTACTCTGGCTTAGGTAGACATCTTGCAAAATGATATACTATGGTAGCGGATTCTCTTAGCACAAATACACTTTTTCTTCTCCTCATCTTTATCAACACAAGGCTTGGATAAATTGAAAGTGCTGATTCATTATTTGAAGAATAGTTCATACCACTACTATAGGTGATTTCCTTCAAGATCTTGAATGGTAACCCAATACCTGCATACCATGGGTAGGTGTTTTGATTATAATGAGTGTCTGTGGTAGTGGATTTACTTATATTGTGTTCCTTGTAGTAGTGGATTTAATTTTGTTGGGTACCTTAATAGCGGATTTGATCAGGATGGGTGCCTGAAATAGTGGCATTGATTTGGATGGGTGCCTGAAATAGTGGCTTTCATTTGGATGGGTTCCAGTAACAATGGTGGATTTGTTTTTAATGGGTCTGTAATTACTAATCATAGTGGTTTTAATTTTAATGTGTGTAAAAAGTTATAAATAGTTTTCATTTTGTTGAATGCATTCAATACTAGTGGTTTTTTATGTTTAATGTCTATAACAATGTTCATAATATTAATAGGTGTCCGCAATAGAGGTTTTAATTTAAATGGGAACATTGGTTTTAATTTAGATGGGAATCTCTAATAGTGGCTTTAATACAAATTGGCATCTGAAACAGTGATATCAATTTTAATGGATGGCTAGCATGGTGGTTTTAATTTTAGTGTGTGTGTAGTGTTTGTTTTAATTTCAATGTGTGCCTGAAATAGTGGTTTTAATTTTAATGTATCTGTAACGTTTGTTTTAATTTCAATGCGAGCTAGGAATGGTGGTTTAAATTTCAATGCAGGCCACCAATGGTGGTTTTAATTTCAATATATGCCTACAATTGTGGTTAATTTCAATGTCTACCTGGAATGGTGGTATTCAAGTTATTTTTTGCAAGAGGTTTGTAACCTAGGTTAGTACAAGGGAGGAGACTGCCTTGGAAGACCTAGGTGTTTGAATGTGTGATAGCACAAGATCCCATCTGAAATCAATAGTGGTGAGGGAGAGCATAGTGTCCATGGATTAGTACCAGGTGGGATCAACCCCCTAAGAAGCTCCTTCTACCTTTTATTTTCTCACTCTTCTTGATTGTGATAGATGTTTTTCTACAATCATAGGTTGGTTTATTATATTTTGTCATTTTTTTTGTTCATCTGTAGAATTGATCAAAACAATTTTTTTTAAACATTTCCTAAATGTGGTGTGTCATGTGTGTGAACATATTGTTGTAGGATGAAATCCCCAACAATTGATATGCAACTTTGGTATTTATTAAGCTTGGAAATAAAAAGGCTCTACAAAGACATTAATGAAAAGTGGATTAATAAACATTATCTGCCAATTTATTGAAATTGATGATATATGTGTGTTTGAGTGATCATTTAATTAATTGGTGGAATCCTCAAAATATTTCCATGTTAGTATTTATGAAGTTTGTAATTGCTTTTAATTTTGCACAGAACATTTGTTTTCGCAGTAGATGATTGCTTTTGCAGTTATAGGAGGTAGGACCATTTAAATCGTCACATGATAAAGCATGAAGAAAATTTATTTGTATGCCCGAAAGAGGACTGCAAACTCCAATTATCTACTATGTCTAATTTGAAACATCATATGAAGTGGCATAGAGAGAGAAGTGAGTCATGGCAGAGTCTAAATCTACAATCCAGATAGGTGAGGAAGTGTTCTTGCCCAAATCCATGTTGTGGGAAGCTTTTTAAAAATCCATTAAGGCTAGTGAAGTACATGGATGATGTGAATTGTAAGTATTTACCCCCTCATTGCAAATATTTCTCTTTTGTTTGAACTAGAATTGAGTGTTTGATTATTGCCTAGAATGATGGGCCTGTAGTTTTGAGTGTCATTTTAGTTAATCATTTGATATCATTTCTGCTTATTTATATTTCTAAACCTCTAACATGAAATCTCATGTGTAGGGGCAATATTTTTTCCCAATAGCATTGTTGTTCCAAACTTTATATGGGCTTTCTTTTCAAGTGAAATTGTTAATTTGTAGGTATAGCTTTTGGAATATGAGTTGATTTTTTAGAGCATATTTATGATATTTATGATGAAGCATAATCTACATGGTAACAGGAAAAGGATTCAGTGCTTTAGCCTCTATTAGAGAGTCCCATTTGCACTAGAAATGAGTGTTTTATTATTCCCCAGAATGATGGGCCTGCAGGTCTAAGTGTTAGTTTAGTTAAACATTCAATATTACTTCTTCTTACTTATGTTTCTACACCTCTAACATGAAATCTCATGTGTAGGGGCAAAACATTTTCCCAATAGCAATGTTGTTCCAAACTCTATATGCACTTTGTTTTCTAGTGAAATTGTTAATTTGTAGGTCTAACTTTTGTAAGATGAGTTGATTTTTTAGATTACCTTTAAGATATTTATGATGAGCATAATCTACATGGTAATAGGAAAAGGATTGAATTCTTTATCCTCCATTAGAGAGTCCCATTTGCACTAGAATTGAGTGTCTGATTATTGCCCAGAATGATGAGGTTGTAGGTATAAGTGTCAGTTTAGTTAAGCATTCGATCTTAGTTCTGCTTATTTATATTCCTATACGTCTACATGAAATCTTGTGTGTAGGGGAGAAACCTTTTCCCAATAGCAATTTTGTTCTAAACTCTATATGGACTTTGTTTTCTAGTGAAAATTTTAATTTGTAGGTCCATCTTTTGGAAGATGAGTTGATTTTTTAGATTACTTTAAAGATATTTACGATGAAGCATAATCTATATGGTAACAGGAAAAGGATTGAACACTTTAGCATTGCATTCTTTTGACATGAAAAGATACAAATCAGATCTTGAAATCATGTATATTAATCTATTCTTGACATGTTGTCCTTTGTAAGCAGTTTATGTAAGTGATTCATAGGTTAGTGAGAGTTGGTTTATAAAATTATAAGACATTACACCTCCAAACAGTTTCTCAAATATGAAAGCTAGCTCTGCGATGCAAGTCCATGTGTTGATGTAATAGCAATCTCCCGTAATCCAGTACCAAACCTTTCTATGGCTGCAGTGTTATGCAATGTTATACACAATGTCTGTAATAATTAATCTAGTAGATATATTGGATATATTGTGTTGACTGGATCACTCTTAGGAACTTGTGCTTTAATTAGGATTAAATTCAAATCTGCAATTCTAAATTGTATACAATGTACATCTATTTTTTGTTTATTTTCGACTAATCTGAATCTAAGAGATCAAATTTGTACCATATAACAACTTTTCCAAAAACCAATGTTTGGAAATGTGTACTGAAAATTTGAAAACACTATGTAATAGGAAAATGGTGAGTATTCGATACTATTTAGTTTTCTGATTTCTATACTTTTAACATATAGTAATTTTTGGCAGATAAGCCTTTATTGTGTAGTAGACAAGACTACTTTCAACTTGATTAACAAAGATAGGATATCGATCATGAAGAAGGTAATTTCTTTATTTCAACACTTGCTTTATGAAATCAAAGCATTCATCATTAACAACATATTATGTATCATGCTTGATTGTGTCTGGACTGGGCATCTAGTTTTTGATAATTCTCAATTTCAATGAATTTAACAAAATGGAAAACTTATCGTTAAAGGTTTCTTTTGGGATGCAGGAAGAAGTTCCTGTAAACGCAAGCCAAGGCCTGATGATTAATGAAGCAGCCTTAGTGGACCATTTGAAAGAAATCCCATGTTTCGTGTAGGACTAGATGTGTTTGAAGTAATTACTTTATATGTTTCCTTGGCACACATTCATGTGGATGCATATGTATTATAGTTTTGAAGTCTGGTGTGTGAAAAATATGTTGGTTTAGTGACCAAGTTGTTATTGCGAATGACGTTAGGATTTATGTTGAGCATGGAAGGCAAAGCACTCTCGTATTTACTGGTTTTGGAAGACACATACTAGCAAGTTTCAATCTTTTTCGTGTTAGAAATAAACCACTTCATTCCTTGTTTGACACGGTATAGAATGAGCCATACATGAAGCTTGGTCTTGCAAAGTAGAAGAATGTTGTTGTGGTGCTACACATTGCCTCATCTTCAAAGGTTATTACGCAGACTCTTAATATGTACAAAAGTAGGAATGATAGGGAAAAAATGAAGCTGTATGTCTACAATTCCATAATTCATTCTATGTTTGCCCCTTGGAGCAATTGGTTGAAGTGTGAGTAGTCGTTTTAAGAGTTTGGCATTTTCTCACATCTTTTTTTGAATTTTTCATTTATTCAAATTTGCATTTTCTTTTTAGTTCACTAATTTTTAAAGGATGTTATCACAAGGTTTTCTTGCAGTTTGATATTTCTATCGAGTGTATTGTTTTTTCCCATAATCTCTCATCAATCTATCATTTGCATTACGAGATTTTTGTCTATTACAAGCTAGCATTCCAACACCTTTATGTTTCATTATCAACTTTTCAATTTTAATTTCTTCGTAGGACAACCTTATCGAAAAGCATGAACCTTCCTCTCATTTCTTCCATGACATTACTGAAAGTTAGTGGGTTTAGTGTACCTATTCATGTCTTTTTCATATTTATGCCAGACCTTGAAAAGTATGTCCAAAACCATTGGTAGAGGATAGTTGCACAAAGTTCCCTCTCCATACCCCTCTTGCCACTGGCACAGCACTAGTACATTACTAATCAGTTTTATATGCTAGTAATGGGGATTCACCTCTCCAATCCCCAAGACTCTTGAGCCATATTTCCAATTCGTTTCAGTTCCCATTTATTGTTAATTTTTTTTTATGTCTAGTAACATAGGCAACTCCAACGTTTCGCTATCAGGTAGTGGAAATGACCTACATCTTAATATGATCATAACGTTTCATTTTACCCAAATAGATGGCATGAAACTCCATATTCTGGAGATAAAGTATACTACGTTCTGCTACAAACAGACTACATTTGCAGTCTATATTTGTCGCCTAAGATATCCATCAGAGAACGTGGTCATATTAACTGTGTTCAAAATTGGTTACATCTATTTGCATCTTTGGAAGCACAAAATAATCCTCATATGAAGGGAAAGGAGTCCATCTGGCTATTGTCATAAGATATATCGACTTATTTTAGGATATGCCATGGCACTCTCATGTTGTATGGACACTGAATATTATAGATATTATTATTAAGTGGTAGGTGTGGTTTATAGGGCGGTGAGGAATTTTTATTTTTTAATAATTCAATGGATAAAATTTGATATTATATTATAGATATTATTAAGTTGTAGGTGTGGTTTATAGGGTTGAGTTTATCTACAGGATGCTCTGCAAACTGTTTTGAAGATACGTGCTGAAGCATTGTAGTACTCCAAAGCATCAGCAAATCTTATAATGATGTATATAAACCAAGAGCATATACTGAAAAATAAAGTGAATGTCACAACCAAAACAAAAAATACAAGATCACTACAACCAATATTCAACGGGGTAGTTATTCTTCATAGAAAAACACTAACCTACAAATATTAACCAATGTTCAATGGATGGTTCAAGCGATACTGAGATTGCTATGGGTGCATATCAACCACAATATACACTGTCTAAAAAGCGAGACCATCCACATTGCTAGGTGATTGGCTAAAGATTGTGTACCATGTTTATATCATGCTTTGGTATTGTTTAATTTTTTTTCTCTGCAGCAACTGCTTTCCCAGTCACTCCCTTGTTTACAAACTCTTGAACATTATTACGCTGAAAATAACATCTCCAAAATGGATATGCATTGTGAGGGGGAACACTGCACTTACCATGTTTATATCATGATTTGGTATTGTTTATTTTTGTTTTCTCTGCAACAACTTCTTTCCGAGGCAATCCCCTATTTACAAACGCCTAAACATTATTATGCTAAAGATAACATATCCAAAATAGACATGCATTATGAGGGGGAACACTGCACTTTCTTTCTAATTTGGTCCTTAGATGAAACTTTATTATCAACACAGTCAGCTATGTTTGTTCACTCTTCATTCTTGTTTGGTCATGTTTTAGATATAGGTTTATGGAACTAGTTTCAAATCTTTTCTTGTGGAAATTGTTATACCGATTAGAAGGCACTTGAAAGCTGGGTTGCCACCAATGAGGTAGTAGGGCATTTTGAATCTTTGTGCAAAAATCAAAAGGAAAAGAAATACACCCTACACGAGCTCAATGCAACTAGGAAAAACCACAAGGTAACACATTCTGAATCATCTGTCATGATGATGATTCATGTTTTGAATTTCCCTTTCCAATACATATTTGGGAAATTTCTTTCAGTTCTGATTCATTTTTCTTAGTTATCTTTTAATTTCATGATTGTTGGAATTTTTGTTGAATCTAGCTCAAGGGTTTCAAGATGCTAAAAGGTATTCACCTTGAACCTAATCCATTTGATGTGTAAAGGGACTTATTCACTCCAACATTTAAATTGAAGCAACCTCAATTATCCAAGTATGATCCATGTGGCTCAAAAAGACACACAGGACAGAGGGTTATGAATGCACGGAAATAAAAAATGCTCAGAATGACTTTGAACTAGGACCAGAGCGTAGATCTCGTCTTCTTGATCGCGAAGTTGTGAATGGTTCATCAATCCAAGTCCAAATGATGAAGTTACCATGAAAAATGTTGCCTTGGTTCCTTTGAGAAAAGGAGTTTTTTCTCATAAAAATGGACTTAAATCCTTTATAAGGAAAATCAAATCAGGAATCATGCAAAAAGCAGACTTTAAGACCCCCGATCAGAGATTGCTGACATATGGGGTCGGAGAAGTAAAATCGGTGATATCAGTGCTTGCAAATCAGTGATGGAATGTTGACATTGACGAATTGGGTCGGCAAAACCCAAGGTAAAAGACCCAAATCTTTGGGCCAATTGTAATTGGGATTAGAGATAATTAATATCAGTGATCAGAACGATCAATGTTAGCGATCGATAGACTCCAAAGGCAGGACCCCGGCCAACAACAATTGTGATAAGCATCTAGAGGTAGACCCGATAGGGTTTGTAGGTCCGATTTAAAATGTTGTGAAGTCCGGCTTTAAAGGATTTTGGTCAGATTTATCAGTTTTTAGTGTATTTCTATTTTAAACAGAAAGAAGGCTATTCTGAAGATTTTTTTAAACCAGCCAATGCTTCTAAGAAAACAACTTCTATTTTGAACAAAATCGACTTCTAATTTTTAAGTGTAGATTTGATTAAAATGTGTTATAACACATGATGGTGACAAAGAGCTGGGGGGAGCGCGAAAAGGCTCGTTAACAGTTGGCGAGAGCAGTATCACAGAAAGCCTGAGAGGTTGCGCGGAAAGGCTGTGAGGGAGAGATCCGCAGGCCTGAGTGCCAGAGAGAAATTAAAAGCTAGCGCAACACTTGAACCCCATAAATCCACAGAGCTTGATCAATCCAAAGTGCAGATAGCCATAATGTCACAATGCTTGAAATTCTTGCAGATCACAGACCTGTAGTGATAAGTCAAAGCGCTATAAGGCTAGATAGCCATAGAGCTGCAGAGCGAGAAGTCTAGAGTAGTTATTCTTCTTTAATCAATTCTTCCATGATTGATTCTTCTTTGATCGATTCTTCTTCTTGCAATCAATGTTGTGAAATCGATATTCAGCAAGCTTCAACATTTTTGATAGTTATGCTTTAGATGTCCACTTTCTTGTGCGAGCAACCATCTTCATATGATCGTCCCCTTAAGATCGATGATCATAATAGCTTCAACAATGTGACATCCACTTCTTCAGATGGCCCTTGGGTGTGAGGTATATGATGTGTCCATGTACTTCTTCTTTCTGCATTATGTTGGATAGATCCTTGATTGATATTGATGCAAGATCTTGTTTATTACATGTTTTCATGATTCCTTACTTCATATTATGCAAAATATTTTATGTGATGTACTTGTTGTCATAGCTCTTTATGTTATGCTTTGAGATCCCTTTTTGCATGTTGTTGGGATACTCTTGTTATCATCATGCATGTTTTGTTTTGACATCCCTTTTGTGCCATGTTGGTCGGATGTTCGTCATGTATGTTTCTATACGTTATATACCTAAGGGGGATAATATGGGTGTTTCCCTACCTGAAGTGTTTGATAATAAAGAACCATTTATATCTATTAAGATCTTATTATTATTAGGTGTATTTGTTATTTCTCATATATTCTAGGTTAGATCTATAACAAGTGGTATCACAACACTTTCTTGGGCAAAAAAGTGGAGAATTTTTTTAATTTTTGTAGGATTTCGGGGGCGGCAAGTTTGTAGATCAGATCTGTACGTGTTGGTGCAAGATCTACAAAATCTAATTGTAGATCTAGATTCTATGTGAAAAAATACCCGATTTAAAAAAAATAATTGATCAAATCGATGTCTGGATGAAGGAGATATCACTGATTTAAAAATCAGTGGGGTTGCAGACAATTTTTCAGGGCAGCAAGTTTGGAGCGCAGATTTGGACGTCCTAGTGCTAATTGTAGATCTGGATTCTATGTATAAAAATACCTGATTTCAAAAAATAAAATAAAATAAAAATAATAATAATAATAAAAAAAAAAAAAAAAAAAAATCGGTTAAATCGGAGTCCACATGAGGGAGATATCGCTGATTTAAAATGAGCTCTTTTTGCAGAAATTTTGGTGACGGCGGGAGAGTTGTAGTGTAGATCTAAAATTCTAGTGCTTGGATCAAAATTTCTATCACATGGGCAAATGCAGAATGGTTGTTCAATTCTGAAAAGATGTCATAATAGGGATTCTAAGCAATATTGATAGAATTGTGGCCATTTTAAATTTTTTCCAAGTAAGCGAATTTTTTTAAAAATATTTTTGATGTTGGTTCCTCCATTTACAGGGAAAGATGATGGCCCTACTATTGAAGAATACATAAAGAATACAAGACGTTATTTAAACAGAATTGGAAATGGGTGACAATGGGTATTTTTGAAGGTAAGAGAGCCACATGGTGGGGATTACTTAACCAAAAGAAGTGTTCCAACCTACTCGATGAAGAATTTGAAAAATTACTTTTAAACAAATGGTCTCATGCCAGAAAACAAAATAAGGAGAAACATGTGGGGCTAGTTCCTACTGGTATATCCTTATTTTCGGTTCATGGATTGATTCAGAAAGAGAAGATCATTGCTTCTATAAACCCTAGTTGCAAGCATAACTTCATCAATGTTAATTTGGCAAATAAATTGCAAATTCTAGCAAAACACATTGAAAACACACAAATGAATAATGAGGATGTTCTAGTGTGTAAGGATTTGAAGATTTATATGGCTAAGTATGTGTTTTATGGTGATTTTTATATTTTAGAGATGGATAATATCGATGTTGTTTTGGGATATCCTTGGATGGAATCTATGGGTACTATTAATATTAATGTGCAGAAGAAATTCCTAAAGCTCTGGTATAAAAAGAAGAAAATTACATTACAGGATATTTCCATTAATAAACAGGTAGTGTCCATGGAGGTTGACACAGAAGATGTTCCAAGGACTGACATATCAGATGATGAGCAGTTGATGGTTGACAATCAAACACAAATAGAGGCTGAAGCTGAAAAGGTAACAGGTGCTAACACATGTGATGAGGGTTCAGTGGTTGAAGTAATATTAGAAGATAAGACACCACAACAAGCACCACAACATGCACCAGATAACAGTCAGGCTCCAGTAAGGGGTGAATTAAAGAAAAAGATATCGTGGGTTAAAACTTCAACATATCATCACCCACATCACCCCGCGAGACAAAAACCATCAAGATAGGAACCAATTAGCCACAAGGACAACAACCCCCACGGGATAGATAGAGAGGAGTGAAGATCCACCTACTACACATCAACACAGAAGAGCTGTCACAATCAACTTCCATTTGAAGCGAGCGAGGCACTAGCGAGATCGAGGGTTCACCTTTCTATTGGATGACTAGATGCACGTGCATGGTACCAGTGGACTACTCTTTTGAGTAGATCTTATTATTTGTATTCTTCCCACATTTCGGGGATGAAACATGCTAAGGGGGGCAGAATGTTATATACCTAGGGGGGATAATATGGGGTACCAAGGGAGGTACCCAAGGTAATAATGTAATAATGGAATGGGCCATAGTAATAAATAAGGTGGTTAACCCATATCATGTAAGGGACCACAAGTAGTTAGTATTAATGTAATGGACTCATGGTATTAGTTGATTGTATGAGGGAACCATGTTAATGACCCATGATATTGTATGTATGAGGCCTATATAGAGGCTAGAGACTCCACATGGAGAGGGGTCAAGGAATATTGTCTAGGATTATTGTATGTACAGGCATATGGCTTATGGAGTGTTCTCCTTCCTTAAGGAGTGAATGTATGGTGTTGCCCTACCTTAAGGGTTTGATATTAATAAAGAAGCATTTCTATATTCAGATCTTGTTAGTTTTTTTTTATTATTTGCAGTTATTGGGTATATTGTTATCATTTCATCTATTTATAGGTCAGATCTATGACACTATATCATACTGATAGGAGTCTTTTGATTGAGGAATTTGGTTGTGGAATATATGTTAGAGCCACTCCTGTGTGAGGGCATCTTTCCTTGTATGATCGAGACATCATCTCTGTGTACATCACCATTACTGAAAACACTTAATGCAGCGGCCTACACCATCTTCACATCGGGGCTACGAGACGTAGTCCCTGGAGGATGAACTCTGTTATCACGTCTTGATTTTTCATGTGTTGACGATTGTTATGTTCCTCTTCTTTTCCACATGTAGATGTATTAGTTAATGTTATTTTAAAATGCAATTTTAACACATCACAAAAGTAAAAGGTCTTGGGTTAGTCCTTCTGCACATCTGGACCTAGATCAAGTACAAGGTAAGATTGTTGAAATATTTACCGTACTTGTTGCTGGTTCTTTGTGGTGCTTTCAACCTCATCTTTTATAGATATTGTTTCCCCGAAATTCTATGCAATATAGCCATTGCAACTGGAAATATATCTATATTGTTTTCTGAATTTGTTTGTGTTTATCATACTACACAAATATGGACATAATCCTTATAAACTTGATCTATTTTTCTTGATGAAACTTGTTGTTGTTTCTTCCATTATCATGATATATCTTTGCATTTAGTAGCAACATAGATGACATTTTTAGCACATGTTTTTGATTATCAGTACTCTCCATTGTCATAAACAATGGCTAGTGTGGAACTCCCAAACCATAGAGGGCCCCAAATAATTGTGAAGCTAGGATGGAGCCATGAATTTATCCATCTTAAAATTCAAAAGAAAAACATATTCCATGTCTATTAAATTTTAAGCAGGGAAAACTGATTGCAAAGGTGCAAGAGAATATATCCACTCCATTTCATTTCTTTTTCTTTGATAATGACTCAACCATAGATTGTCAATTCACAAATCATAATTTTGTTTGTTTTAGATTTGGAAATAAAGAAATTTTCATTTTACAATTTTATATGGGTGCATATACACAATAATAGACACATGTGTGGAGAAGAAGATGAAGAAAAATAAGTCCTAACATGGAATGAAATTCCCACATAGGCATATGCCAATGTAGCAAGATAGCCTATATACATGAACATTTAACTGTATACTAATATAAGATTTTGAATTTTTTTGCTAGAGATATAAATTGCCTCTCTTTGTACCTTTTGGTAAAATTGCTAGTTTTAGTAAATTAAAAATACAGTTTGCATGGCTATAGTTTTTATAAATATTATAGATCATGTGTCAGTTTTTTTTTTTTTAATCAATGGCTATAAATTTAGTTTTTAGGATTGCCATAACTCTTCACGTAATTATTTAAAGTGTGCTAACTCAATGGAACAACACCCGCCTTACAAGAAGGAGGTTGGTGGTTCAATTGTGCAGTGCGCTAACATGAATTAATCAATGATTTTGTAGTTTAGTTTTAATTAAATGTTTTTTATATCGATTTATTTCAATGGTGAGATATTTCTGGATTCATTGTTTTATATTGTCTCTAGAGAGACAAAAGTGATCTTTAAATAAAAATTTTATTCTCTAGAGAGACAATAGCTTGTATTAGAGACATATTGTCTATAATCTGAGTGTTGTCTCTAGAGAGACAAAAATGAAATTGTCTCAAGAGAGACAAAAATCAAATTGTCTCTTAAGAGAACATAATGGTCTTTATAGAGAATAAGTTTTAAGACAATATTTTTTAAGACAATAATCTTTAAGACAATAATTTTTGAGACACCCACTTAAATACAATATTTAAGACAATACACAAGTTTTTTTTAACCTCAAGTTAAGACAATTTACCCAGAAATTGTCTCAAATATTGTCTTAAAACCCCCCTTTATTTAGTAGTGGTAGGCGCTCACAAAAGGGAAGTGAAACCCTTAATGTTAGTGTTACTCACTACAACACTAGAGAGGAAACAAAATGGAAAATTGCAATTCCATAAAATGAAAGTAAGCAGTAGGGTTTCACCAAATATTGAACGGAGGAAATGAGATTATTTTCATTCCCGAGTACCCATACCAAAGTTTCCATAGGGTTCACGTGAATGGTAGGGTAGTAACCATTACGAGATGGCTAGATGTACAAGTATAGTAAAGCTATCATTATAGTTTCATAAAAACTCAATGAAACATGTTATAATGTATTAAACATTTTACCAATTTTGAACTAGTTATTAATTCCAAATTAATTATTCACCTATGGGTATCTACCATGTTTATGTTTAATAAACTAGGTTCCCATTAGGTTGAGACACCTATAGGTATGGACTATGTAAAATAAAAATATAAAATAATCCTATACCTTTATGCATATTAAATATACATACCACGTAATATATAAATATAAAAGTGGGTATCTCCTTAATCATTAAGGAGAAGCACTAGTTCAAATCAATAAAGACAAATGAAGAATAGTGATATAGGAGTTGTAATATTTCTAATTGAAAACCACTTAGGAAGTTGTTAAAAATTAGCCTAAAGTCGTATTATTGAGCTTGCATATCAAGTAATTTGGTGATATACGTATTCATAAAAAATAAACAAATAAATAAATAAATTTGATAGTAGAAACTAGGGTATGTGACATATGGTATGAGAGCCCAACTTTCAAAACCGAGCTTACAAGGAACTATCACACTGGAATTATGTGCAGAATTGTGAATCGCATTTAAGATTGGTAAACTTATACTAGATTGTATTTAGTATAATGTACTCAAGTGAAGAAGGGTTGTAGCACAAAATATTAGATGATACCAATCCACTTGTGATAGAAGTAGAAGGAATATATGTGGAGTTAGGAGGAGGAACTAATGCACCTGCAACTCAACTTATAGAGATTGTGAAAATTTTACAGCGGGAGTTGGTTTATCTCATAAGTAGTAATGAGTGGTTGTCGAAGGAAAGTGAAGAACAAGAAAGAATGATTACAGAGTTGACTGAAAGGTATCTTCATAGGATAATAGAAACATGAGAGGATGAAGGAAAAAGAGAACTATTGAAAAGGAAAAGGGTTGAGACCGAAACAAAAAAGTCTAAAAGTAGGGATGATTGAGACAAAAACTATCCAAAAACCCATAAAAGGAAGTAGATAGTGGAGCTTCAAGGGCAGTTCATAAAAATAAAATTCCCTACCTTCGATGGGGAAAATAAGGAGGACACAAAAGCACGAATTCTCAACACGACCAAGTATTTCCAAGCTTATGAATATGTGAGTAATTTGAAGGCCAAATTGGTCATTTGTCATCCACAAGGGAAGGATTCCCTCTCGTGGGAGGAGGTCAAAAGTGTGCATACATTGGAAGAGAAGATAGTTTCCTTGAACGAGATCCATAAACAATTCAAGTGGAGATACCTGAATGAACAATATTATTATGATAGAGAAAAGGAGTTTCATGAGTTAAGTCTGGTACATTTAACTATAAATGATATTGTCGCTAAATTCCCAAATTTACTATAGTATGTCCCTTAAAATAAGGAAGAAAAAGGCAAGGTAAAAGGATTTTTAAACCACCTAGCAATCCCTTACAAAGAAAGGATTGAGTTTTACAATCCTAAAATAAGTGATGAAGAAGTAAGAAAACTTGGATTGTGTTATCAATAGTTTAAAAAGAGAGGATAAGGCTCAAAACCTTGTCAAACCAAGGACATAAACAAATCTCTGATGTGGACAAAAATACAAAAACCTGCACACCCTATTATTTTTTGAAGGGATCACCATTAGAAGAAATTTAGCAAAGGGTATTCAACCAAGCGAGCACAATCTCAAACTAGGTCCAAGCCACAAAATTTAAACTATAAAATGATAAGTGGGGTCAAAGACATAGAACTGTTGAAGCATTGAGGATATGGGGAACCTCATTTATTGAGGGACTTCTAGCATTACCCCATGTCTATTCAAATCCTCCAAGTTATTCATGAAGTAACAATAGTAAATGATATTGCCAGAAACATTCCAAGGTTAAGTGCAGTGCTAGAGGATATGAAGGTGGAGCACCAATCCACTATAATTAAGATTGAAGGTACCATTATGAACCATTTTGTTTTTGTATTAATTGATCCACATGCTATTTTAACTTATATTAGTCCCCAAAGTGTGGAATTATATGCTAAAAAATGATTTTTTTTAAATGCATCGATGGTATAGCTATTGAATGGCCTAAAATGGAAGGTAGTTAGCCAGGTAAGACAATGTCCAATAGATTTTTTAAACACTTGTTGCACTAAATTAAATATAAATGTACTTCCATTAGGGTCATATGATTTGTTAATGGGCATGAATTGGTTGGAAAAACATGCGGCAATAATAAATTGTTTAGAGAAAACAATGAATTGTCTTAATTAGGAGGGACAAAAACAACTAATTAAAAACACACCAAGATAAATTTCAATTAGATGGATCTCAACATTACAACTAAAAAGGAGTTCTAGAAAAGGGTGTCAGCTATTTTTAGTTCATGTTTAAGAAAATGAACAACAAACAAAAAAACAAGATTTATATGAATTGCTAATTATTAAGGATTTTAAGGATTTTTTATAGAAGAGATTCTAGGTTTACCTCCCCACACAAACATAGATTTCTCCATTCATCTAGTGCTAGGAGTCACCGTAGTGTCTAAAGAGCCTTATTGAATGAGCATTCTAAAATTAATAGAGTTGAAGCTCTAGTTAGAAGAACTACTTGATAAAGATTATGTTAGATGCAACATCTCACCATGGGGAGATCTTGTGTTATTTATGAAAAAGAAGGCTAGTACATTCAAAATGCACATAGATTATTGATAATTAACTAAATCGACCATTAAAACAAATACATGTTGCCATGTATTCACGATATTTCTGATTAGGTAAGAGGGGCAACCATATTTTCAAAAAATGATTTTTAAGGACCGGGTATCATTAATTCAAAATAAGGGATGAAGACATTCATAGAACAAATTTTCGAACTATATATGGTCACTATGAATTTGTAGTGTTATTGTTTGGTCTCATTAATGCACCAGCCACACTTATGTGATTAATAAATATCATGCTTAATAAGTACCTTGGAAAGTTTGTGTTCGTATTTATAGATGACATTCTGGTGTATTCAAAAAATGAAGAAAAGAATAAAGAGCATTTGAGTCTAGTTATGGAAACATTAGGAGAACATTATTTATATGCTAAGTTTAGAAAATGTGATTTTTACAACGATCGGATACATTATTTGGGCCATGTCATGTGATGGGTGGATTTTTTGTTGATCCTAAGAAGGTTAGGGACATTTTGAACTGGCTCATACCTAAGGATGTCTGAGATGTCCGATTGTTTATGGGAATTACAAGATACTACAAAAGATATATTAAAGGGTTGCCTAAATTGGTATATCCTATACCTTCTTTACAAAAGAAGACAATAAAATTTGAGTGCACATGAAAATGTTAGGAAAGTTTTAATAAATTAAAACATTTGTTAATAGTAGAACCTATTATGAAGAAATGCAGATCCAGAAGAGGAATTAGTTGTATGTATTTATGCTTATTTGGAAGCTTTAGGAGAGGTCTTGATGCAGGAAAATTTAGTAGTGGCCTATGAGTCTAGGAAACTAAGACCGCATAAAAATAACTATGCAGTGTATGATTTAGAATTGGCTGGTGTAAGACACACTTTCAATATGTGGAGACACTACATATTGGGAAAAAAGTAACCTTGGAAATAGATCATATTAGCTTAAGATATTTTTTCAACCGACCAGATCTTAACTCTCGACAAGCTAAGTGAATGGATTTTCTTAGTGAATATGAATTTGACATCAAAAACATTTAAGGTAAAGAAAATAAAATAGTAGATGCTTTGAGTAGACATGTACATGCCCTAATGGAAATATATGTTAGCATTGTACAAATTTTATGGAGCAAATAGCAAATTCAATATTGGAATATCACAACTATCTTGAAATTCAACAAAAAATGGAATAAGTAGATATTCTAGGTTAACCAATAGAAACAGATTGTATGCTCCAAATGCAAGTGCTGCAAAATAGATGATAGTAGACTAATATCATAAGAAACTATATTTTGGACACCCTAGATAAAAAAATATGATAACAACACCGAGGAAGGAATTTTATTGGCCTGATATGAAAAATGAAGTAACTGAAAATTTGGCTAAATGTTTAGAACATTAATAGGTGAAGTCAGAGCACCAACATCTAGTAAGACTGTTAAACCCACTACTTAATGGATTTTATTATAACATTTCTAAGGAAAAAAGATGACAACATGACTCCATCATGGTTATAGTGGACACACTAAGCAAGGAAGAACATTTTATACCTGTACAATATACCTATGGAACAACTTAGATTGCAAATATTTTTATGGAGTGGATCTTTTGATTTCATGGAATAGAAAAATTTGTAGTGTCTCATAGAGATCCTAAATTCAATTCCAAATTTTGGAAAGATCTGTTTGGAGGAATGGGGACATAGCTTAATTTTATCACTGCATATAACTCCCAACCTGATGGGCAAATAGAGAGGACCAATAAGATTCTAGAGGACATGTTAAGAATATAAGCCATGGACATGCCTACTAAATGGGGATATTTATTACATTTCGTAGAGATTTCCTATAACAACCGTTATCAAAATTCAATAAAAATGAGTCTTTTTGAAAAAAAATGTCACACACCTCTTAGCTAGAGTGAGCCAGAAGAGAGACTAATTTTGTGACATGATGTATTACAAGAGATGGAGCAACTACAGTGAAAAATTAGAGAGAACATAAAAACTATAGAGGATAGGCAGAAATGTTATGCTGATAAGAAAATGACTCACAAGGAATTTAAGGTTGGAGATCATTTAGACATAAGAATTAAACATAGGGAAAGGACATTAAGAGTGGGAACTTGTACCAAATTAGCACCATAATTGTGGGATTTTCTATATTCTAGACACGGTGGGACGATGTCATTACCCAATAGTGGTTTTCATGTATCTTTGTTAAAAAAATATGTCCATGATAATTGTCACATAATTGATTATAGCTTGATATAGGTGGAACTAGAATGATATTACCTCGAAGATCCATTTCACAAGTTAGATTGGATAGAGATATTGCTCATGAATGGAATCATCTATCACTTTCAAGCGCAATGGAATCACTTTACACCTCAGAAGGTTGCCTAGGAGATGGAGAACAAAATGCCAGAGGCCTTTTCAGCACTATAGAGAAGGAAAATAATTGGACAATAAACACCAAAGATGATGTTGAATAAAAAGGGGGTGAAGACGTAATTCCCCTCCATTCTTTATGTAAATGAATTACTATTTTTATACCTAAACTATTTTTTAGATTGGATGGCTAAGAAAGCCATGTTGGATTTGGGAACCAATGTGATGAAAGAGTAAATTAGTATAATGTAGTTAATAAATTATTAGTAATAAATAATTTTTTTGAAATTACTTAAGAAAAGAGCACAAGAGTCCAAAGATTTTTACCAGTTTGAAACAACTATGAGTGGATAAATCCAAGTTGCATCTTCCCTAAAATCTGAAATAATACACCTAAATTTCAAGCAATTATTACACTTAAATGGACTATTATGAAATGTAACATACAGAAAATGAGTGTTTGCAAATATCTTCCCTAACATAATTGTAATGCAGCCATAAAGCAACCCTATCACTTTTATGTATTATTTCCTTGTGCACTAGAATGAGCCCATTGGAATTATTTTATCCAATATGATTGTAAAGAAGCCCTATCACTTTTACGTCTTACTCCCTTACACAGTCGAATGACCCCATTGAAATTATTTTCATGGAAAGCAGCTCCATCACTTTTATGTCTTACTCCCTTACACAATGGAATGACCATTGCTATTAGTAAATGGAGTTGACATCACTTTTGTTCACACAAGGTGAAAATTAAATGGTCATAAGCTAGCAATATGAAGTGAGAACAAACAAACATGTTATACTTCTTAAATTATATATGCGGAAGACAAGTGTGTGAATGCACATCATAATAATGAACGAAATAAGGGTTTAAAATGGTACTAGATTTTTATTTTTATGGTATGAATTTGAGATACATTACAGATTTTTAGTTAGAGAAGGTTATAGCTATAAATTTTTTAAGATATTTATATTTTAAATGATTTTTTATATTGTTCTTATTTTTAATAATAAATAGTATTAATTTTTTTAAAGATATTTAATACACGAGGTAACAATTTCTCAGAATCTTGTATTAAAATGCTATAGGTCTGAAATAGAAGTGGCCTTTGTATTAGCATTGAGACTCTGAAAAATTCATTTAGTATTTCATCATTGAGCTTCCGCAGTGTCGAGGTTTTCTGATGGAAGATCACTTAAAATTCGCGCTCGTTTGATGTGCAAGTCCAACGTATACGTCTTTGATCGCTCGCGGAAAACATGAGAAAGGTCTGTACGTACATAGCATTCGCTTTTACGCTGACATGACTGTAGGCTCCTCCTTCGAGGGCGACTACACTTTTTGAAACCCTACCCCTTCGTACAAGTTTGTCTAGATTTTGCCAAAAGCTCATTCACGATTTTAAGTTTCAATATTGCCGTTCAGCTTTATCGAGGTTTTCCCCAAAGCAGTAGTCTATAATGCGATTTTTTGAAAGTCTTTCGGGCAGATTTTTCTGGTCAAAATCGGGCAGCAATTCATTGGAATCCCAAGTTTGATAGCTAGTTTCTTCACAATCAATGGCTCCTAGGAGTTTTCCAGGGGCTGAATCCAAATATACAGTTAAAAAACCATTTTAACTGCTAAAAATCAAGATTTAAACTCATTTCTTCTGCGGATTCCGGAATCTCCAAAAAATCGCATTATAGAAAACTCCCTCTTAAAATCCAGTCTGGTGTAAGTATCACGTATATATCTTTGACGGCTTGCTGAAAAGGATATGGATAGGATCTGTCTATACATAGGATTCGCTTTTAGGCTATTATATTTGTGCGTTCGTCATAGGGCCAGTAAAGGGATTGTCTATGACCAAGAGTTATAGTTGGCTTCTTCAAATTCAACGATTAAAGTTCGAAAGATCAGAGACACAGCCGCATACAACGGATGTGTCTAATCTCTTGCATAGTATTGTCTCTTTACTTTTAAGGCGTGCCATATGGTGATACGGTGATACTTATAAAGTGAAACACCATATAATAATAATAGCGGTATCTTTGAAATTCCGCTCCACGCGCGACACACAGAGCATAGCCGGGAACCGTGCACACGTGAGAACCTTTGAACAGATGTAAAGTGGGGCCAGTACGCAAACACCCCAGCAGTGCTACATTCATTGTTTCCTGGCTCTCGATATATCGTTTGATTTGAAGTCTTCCAAATCTGATTTGAGTCCATTGAAATTTAATGCTAATTAGCAAAATGTGGTTTTATGAAGTTTAGCAAGTAGTAAGTTAGGCACTGAGTTTCTCTATATACTATATAGAGGTAAGGAAAGAAATATTCAATAGCTATATGGTACATTTTACAGATTTAGGCATTCAAACATGACAAAATTATGAAAATAGGTTAACATTCATTTTTTATATATATATATATTAGAAAATTTGATCAATCAATTTGAATACAAAATAATCGAATTACGAGAAGAACAAAAAACTAATAATACCATGCATTAATTTTAATGTAATGAAAATCTCATTTCATTACATGTACGCAGTTAGTAATGGCCCGTCATCCATCTCCATACGGATCGGAAATTTTTTTAACTGTTATGCATGTATAATGTAAGATGTTGTACAAAGCGTAACCTTTAATGTCGAAGAGACATCATCCCTATATAATCATGGTATGAACCATCATCGGCTCCCCATTTTGTGATCGTTCGTGTATGGATGGCAGTGTCAAAATTGTTTGGAAGGCAATGATATATTATAGGAATGTAATTTATATTCTTCGCTTCCTTCGCCACAGGCTGAGGTCTTCCATGTGTATCTAGTGGGTTTTTTTCACTATTATAGGATTGTATTAATAATATTTTTTATTTTTAAAGTCACAGCCAAGCTAGACACCAAATTGGTGTATGAGACCCCTTTGTTTATGGGATAAGGGACCCACCTCTAAATCTACAAAGACATACATACTCTACCTCCTAAGGGTTTGAACCTCTCACCTCTTAGGAGGAAACACATGCTCTTAACCATTAAGCTCACACAGGCATCTAGAATTTAATTCGAAAATTTTAATAATTCTAAAGAGAGGTTACTACTGCATTATATTTCCACTACGGCGAAATTCAGCGAACTATGTATCATACACTTCTCCATGGGATCCAAATTCTTCTCCAAATTATTAATTCAAAATTATCAAATCTTAAATTATTAATATTAATATCAAATTATTAATTCAAAATTATTTAATCTTAAAATATTAATATTAATATTAAATTTTTAATATCGATATTACATTTTCAATATTAATATTAGATTAATAATGTTTTTCATAAAAGAAAATTTATAATAAAAGTATATCAACTAATATCTCCTAATATTATAATATTGGCTTGAAAATATTTATATTTTTAAATATTTAATTTACGTTTTAGATATGGTTTTCTTTTTAAAGAAATATTTTACAAATATTTATTAAAAGAAATATTAAAAGATTTTGGAGCACATTTTTTGTGTTGAATTGTATTATAGTTTTTTATTTATATGGTTATTTTCATTTTTCTTTTGAGCTTATTTTATTTTTTTATTCCTATTTTATTAGAGATGTGACACACTTACACATCCCCTCATAGTGAGTTGTTCAATGCACCTCTTGGTGCAATAAATATGGAGTACCGGGATATGTAAAATATGATTTTTTTCAATTTCAAAACCATTATTAAAATCATGAATAACGTAAACCATCATGTTTAAGGTTTTGAATACTAATCACAAAATGTGAGATTAAACAATTTGAAAATGTCTAGGTCTTTCATTCTAATAAATCCATTCCTTACCATGTGCACTAATGAGAAGCATGGATAAAAAAAAAATACTAGTATCCCATCAAAATTCACTTAAGAATAAATAAAGGCTATTATATAATTGTGACATTATTAAAAGTACATGGAAGTGGCCATTAGTTTATTATGAAAATGTAGTAATTTGTGTACTTCGATTGTAGTGATTGAATTTTATAATCATTCTATAGTAATTAGAACACATGTTAATTAGAACATGTCTTTTAATTATCAATATAGATTCATTTTAAGCAGAAATTTGATATGAGTCAAGAAACATTAAATTTCTTCATCTCCCAAATTTATTTTGAGGTATATGATCTGTAATTTTTCATTATTTAAATTGTGTTATTGAATGTTATATAGAGTATATAAAGGACAACATTATAAATATTGGTACCACTTTAAATATTTTCACCTTAAAAACATCTTATTTTCATGATATATACATACTTTTCTTTAAACAATATATTATACATATATAGTTAACATTAAAATATTTTACATATCATGTAGATTTTATGAGCACACATAAAAATATTTTTTGTTATTAATATATTTTTGAGTACATGTCAATATATTTTTTTCTCAGTAAATGTTAATTCTATTAAAGGAGAGTAACAATAAATTTACAAGGAGGATGAAGCCTCAACATAGAAGAGTTGCATTCTTTCACCTTACAAGAAGTGTCCCATGATTGGGAAAATCAGTTACGAGATTCAGAAAACGAGATAGACGAACATGGAGATTGGGAAGGGATTTAAAAAGAGAACCAATCCCAATGAAGTTAACTTGAGCAGCAGTGAAGACTGTCAAAAATATCATAAGAACCTTGAATTGCCAAACCATATGGAATATAGACAAAACCAGAGAGACACCCAGCCACACCGCTTCAGTAGAAACAAAGAGAAACAAAGAGTCAACGACCTGGAAAATATGAGTCAAAAAGAAATCATAGGATCTATCCATGGGAACGAGGTGTTGTCACATGACTACATCCTAGTCCAGTGGCTCCTCCACCACCGGACACTCATTGCCATACCATAAGTTTTTGTCTTTTGCAACATCATCATCTCCACTGCCAGCTAGAAGAGTCGAATCTGGGGAAGTGCTGCTTGAGTTTTCTTCAGCAGATATCGAAGCTGAAGCTGCATGGGGGATGCCACCTGGAGACAAAGTTGCCCCTTTATCCTTGTTTGCTGCCCGCAAATCGCTTTGCGTCTTTACCTAATCATCGTCATCCTGTTGCCGCTCCATACCATGGGTACTTGCTATTATGAAGTCTCCCTGAGAATAATCCACCATAGTGTGAACTGAAACAAGAGGCGAGGACTCCTCCTCTATGAAGATAATGGAGATAATTGCAGAGATAATAGGCCTGATTAAACTACTCTAGAACATAAAATGATAATTCTAAAAGGCATGATACGGATATGGTCGGCGGGGGGGGGGGGGCTAGACGGAGGCGTCATCGCTTGAGAAGCAGGGGAATTCAATTGATTAGTAGCTTGAGCAGGCTGAGAACACCCGCGTCCTCCACATCTCCCACTATTTTGGCTCTTCATTCTATTCCTCACCATCGCTCGATAGCAGGAGAATAGATTCGAAGACTGGATGGTAGTGGTGGAGGAATACAGCTTGCAGGGGATAAAATAAGTTATATTCCCATATCAGGACCGACCAAGGGAGGAATAACACTTGCTTTCAATCGCCAGAGCCTGAAAACACAACATGAGGAGAAAGGCTGAAGTCTCCATGATTAATATCGCTTGAGCCTTGCATTTACTGAGGTTACCCATTAATTCATCCTTCGAACTGATTTGAGTTCGCGTCGGGTGAGCCTGCCTGTGCTTGACGCCATTCTGGGTAAGGGCGCTCATCTGCAGTTGACAGGACGATACGTCAGCATTCATTAATATTATAATCAACATTGAATGGAATCACCCGCATCCGAGTGTTCTTCTCCTTCCCACTTCATTTCCTTCTTCATAGTGTTTTGAAAGTCCAGAAGTTGGGTTTCAATGGCTAGTCCGGAAATAGAACCTGTGTGAAGAATCAATCCACATTCCACTCCAATGTTTGTTAGAAGGTCCAACACTTTATTTCCTTCCCGTCTGATATGCTTAAGAGTGATCACCCTGTGATTGATGATCCAAGTTTCGATGAGCTTCAACCTCTTCGCCATTCTCCAACTACTGCTTACTTTGCTTGAGGGAGTACCTTGCAAAATTTTTGTGACTATATTTATGATGATCTGAGAGTTGCCTTCGATGACCGGAGGAAAGAATCCCTTAGTTTGAGCAAGAATGATCCCTTGCCACAGGCCTTCTAATTCCGCCAAGTTATTGGTGTCCCATCCTTTTGATCCTAAGAAGGTTAGCAGACGAGTACCCTTCCAATCTCTGAAAATCCCTCCAAAGCCTGAATTGCCAGGATTGCCTTTCGAGGCCCCATCAAAGTTTAGCTGGACCATGTTCTTGGGTGGGGGGACCCACTTTTCGGGTGGACGACCTATCTGAGGATTGGTTCCTTTGGTGATATGAGTATGGTTCCACTGAGGGTTCCAATTAGCCTAGATGTTTTGTTCTTGGGGAAGAGAAGGATGATCCTCCTGATGCCAAGTATGAGGAGATAAGGTTTCCTTGATGTTCTGACAGATGATTCTCCAAAGATTCTCCATAGGGATAGATTGGTCCTTGAATATTCTTCAATTCCTCTCCTTCCAAATAGTCCACATGAGGAAGCCTCGAATGAGTTTCCAAAGGAAATTTAAGATCTTGCTTTGATAAGGTTTCCGCTCCCAGTTACGTACCGTGGCTATGACATCTTCATGAATTCTTCCTTCCTTTTGACAGTGAAAACTAACTTTTTCCCACAGTTTACACGTTGTGGTGCAAGATTGCATAAGATGATTTATAGTCTCCTCCTCTTGTCTACAATTTGGGCAAATTGAGGGCCCACAATAGTTCCTTTTCTGAAGATTATCCCAGGTGAGAATCTTGTTATGGCATAAGAGCCAAAGAAAGGTTGAGACTTTTCGGCCAGTTGGTTGGGTCCCACACTTTACTAGAGAGGTTGTCTTTGACCATGTGCTCCTTGATAATGATATTATAAGCTTGCTTTGTAGAGAAGGTGCCTTTTTCTCCATATCCCCATCTGAGCATGTCCTTTTCCTCCGAGCATTGAATTTTCCTCTTCATTAATTCCATGTCAAGAGCTTTTTAGGCTTGTTCTGTTTCATTTTGTAAGATTTGAGCAGTGTTTATCCATTGCCTATAGTTTAGAGAGGGAGAAGGTTTCTATAAATTTTTTACTTTGTTGTAGTTCCGTAGGTCTTGTTCGGCTGTTTGCAAAGGATGTAAAAGGTCCTTTAACTTTGGTAACTGTTGCCAAGAATCCTCCCAAAACCTTGCTGCTTTGCCATTATTGACTTCCCAGAAACTGTCATGCTGAATTAAGTTCCTATGCTGCTTGGCCAAGTTCCAAATTAATGATCCCATGTTGACATATGATATTCTTATTAACTCTTTTGTGGGGCGATTATTTGCATATTTAAGTGTCCATAGAGAGGCCCAGGGGGTGGCTGACACAGTAATCCATTTCCACTAGATACAGGTCCCCATGACCTCATTACTGTGTGAGGGATTCCTTACACTAGTGCCTCCAGTGCCCTTATGAAGGAACACCTTGTCCCATTTAACCAGAGCACATTTATGAATTTGACTTGAGCTTCAACATAAAAAGGATCTCTGAGGATGCTTGATTTCTTTTAGAACCCATTTGGGAGTAGCGAGGATTAAGAACAGGTAGAACGACATGGAATGAAGAATAACTTTGATGAGAACTAGCCGACTCACCATATTAAGGGTTTGGTGGGTCCAAAGTGATAGCCAATTCTCTAGCTTTTCTAAAAGGATTTTCCAGGAATAATGTTTCAAAGACGAGGTTGTTAGAGGAGCTCCAAGATATTTGGATGGGAGCGAAGTAATAGAAAAGCCTAGAATTCAACCTATAGCAGATTTAGTACTTACAGGCATATTGAAAAAGAAAACTTGGGATTTGGAATTATTGATGGTGGCTCGAGAGGCCTCCAAGAAGTTTGAAAGTAGAGACTTTAGTTGGCGAGCTTCCTGAACCGAGGGATGACCATAAAGCATCTTGTCGTTAACAAATTGCTAATGAGTGAAGGTAAATGAGTTGTTAAAAGATAGACCTTTAAGAAGCTGAGAGTGTTGAGCCTTTTTGATGCTTCGTCCCAATCCTCCCGCCATTATAACGAAAAGGAAGGGAGAAAGAGGGTCTCCCTATCTGATTCCCTGAGAGGGTTTAAAAGTGGAGGAAGGGATACCATTGATAAGCACAGAAAAAAAAGGATGAAGATAACAAACTCATAACCCATCTGATCCAAGGGGGAGCAAAACAAAACTCAGTAAGGGTTTTTTTAATGTACAACCAGCTTAAGCTATTAAAGGCCTTTGAAAGATCAATTTTAAGGAGCATACCTGGCTTGTTGAGTTGCTTTATGAAATGAATTATTTCATGAGTGAGGATAATACCGTCCGTGATCTATCTCCCTTCGACATATCCAGATTGCTCAGGTGAGATTATGAGCAAGAGCAACAATTTGAGTCTGGAAGCTATGATTTTGGAGACAATCTTGTATATAATGTTGCATAGGGCTATAGGCCTATATTTATCAGGAGTGTTGGGCTGAGCTTCCTTAGGAATGAGGGCAATGAATGTAGCATTCATTCCAGGAAACATCCATCTCAAGGATCTTAATTCTTTGACGACCTGCCAAACTTCCATTTTGATCAAATCCTAGAAGTTGTGAAAAAAGTTCGAGGTGAACCCATCTGGACGAGGCGCTTTCCCAGCTTTCAATTGATGAACTGCCGCTTCAACCTCCTGCAGTTCGACAAGTCTGAGAAGAATTTGGTTATGCTCATGTATAATTAATTTCAGAATATTTCTTGTGATTTTTTCTATGGCAATCGATCTATTAATATGCGGTTCTTGATGTGCCTACTTGAAATAGGTTACAAAATTGCTTTCAATTTCTTCATGGGTTTCCATTTTATCCCCTTGCTCATTTTGTAAGTGAGTTATGTTATTGTTCATTCTGCACTGGATGGTGGTACTGTGAAAGAATTTTGTGTTTTTTTCTCCATCCTTATGCCATTTGATTCTTGATTTTTATCTCCATAGCATTTCTTCCTGTTTTGTCCTTTCTAAAATTTGTGTCTCAAGAATTTTTTCTTGTTCTGATAACTCTTCTGATCGAACTTCATTTATGATCCTCTGTTGTAGGTGTTTCATATCTTGATCAAGAGCACTCTGAGCCTGAAATATATTGCCAAGAGAAGTATGATTCCAATGTTTAATCTTACCCTTGAGATACTTGAGCTTTTGTTGAAACTGAAAAATCTTGGTTCCTTCTGGAGGCATAAAATTGTTCCATTTTGTATTGATTAGATTGTTCAAGTCCAGATTGGACATCCAAAAAGCTTCAAATCTAAATGGTCGTTGGATGGTGTTTCCTGGGCGAGTCCACTGAAGTGATAATGGCCAATGATCCAATCCAGAGATCGGTAGGATGGAGGTAGAAAAATCTCCCCCTAAGTGAATGGCATTATCTGATAGTAGGAATCTATCTAGACGAGAAGAGATCTGCTGCAGCCTCACTCTTTTGTTATTCCATGTGAAAGGCCCATTGCTGAAATGCATGTCAATAAGGCAATTATTCTGAATGAAGTCCTTTAGGTGAATCCCATCCTTGTTCCCACTGTGCCTGCCTCCCCTCTTTTCTTCCAGCCTCGTAATCATGTCAAAATTGCCTCCAGCCATCCACAAAGGGTGCATTCTAGCCGTGTTGATTACCGATAGGCTATCCAATGTTTCTATCTTGTGCATTTTCTCCTGGGGGAAATACACATTGGTAAGATGCCCATATGTATTGGTCCCTATTATGTGAAATGTTGCTTGGATGAAGTTCTTGTTGGCATGAATGTTGTTGAGCAAAATAGAATGAGAATCCCATAAGACTGCTAGACCTCCAGACGCTCCTTCTGCATCTACAGCTACATTGTGACCCCCTGGACATGCTTTTACCACAATCCTTTCTAAATCACTTGAATTACATTTTGTTTCTTGCAAGAACAGAATTTTTGGTTTTTCTTGCATGATCATTTTTTTCAGTAGTCTTCCTTTCCCTGGCTGTTAAGCCCCCTAATATTCCATGATATTAACTTCATTGGGAAGAGTTTTGGAGGTGTTCATAATACTTAGTCAGCTTGGAGTACCTGTCTGACTCCACTAACATTGCTCCTATTTTGATTGTGCATTGAAGATCTATTTTTCTTCAACGTTTTTTGACACTTTTGGTGATAACTCTTCCATCCCAAGGGTTGCTTGTCTGAATACCTAGAGATTTTTTTCTGTGTGCCCTAGATAATATCTCCTCCAGATCCTCTACTTGTTGATCTTGAATTTTATCAAAATTTATTATTTTGCATGCCTGTTCAAGGCTTTGAATATCTAGCTCCCCTATGTCTATGTTTTTTTGATCCTCCTCCATATGTTGATCGTCATTTTGCTCTTCATTGATGTTTGCTATTATTCTTGAGACAGATTTTGTATTGTCTACTTCCATTCCATGAACATACCATTCTGGGGCTTTAAGCTTAGCGGAGAAGGTGTCTTTGAGTAGCAGATCTTCTGGAATCAGCTTGGAGATTGTGTGCGCTATTTGTTTTTCCTTCTTTGCTTCCCGCTTTGAGAGATCTGGACTTTTAGGATTGAGAGATGGATTTTCAGGATTGAGATCAGGTTCATGGGCTAATGCTGCAAAGCTATTGCTTGTTGAAGGCTTGGAAGAGCTAGCTTGAGGCTTCCTGGGATTCGGAGCTACTTTCTTATTGTCTCTTCTTCTATTGGGTACTTTGGTGAAACCATCAGATTTAGGCTTATCAGAGGTGCCCGGGGATGAGGGTTTTTGATTTAAAGGGCAATTCCTGAATAAGTGGCGTAGGGAATGACATCTCCTAGATCTAAATGGCACATGTTCATAGTCAATCAACTTAATCCATTCATTATCGTCGTGGAATAAACTTAACGTATCCGGGAGTGCCTTGTTGAGATTCATGTACACGCATCTTCTTGCATAAGAGGTGTATCTTTTGATTTTTTTTTTCCTCTGCTACTTTGATGAATTTTCCCAGAACATTGCCAATTTCTTGTAAGGAGATTTCCTCCCAATATTCCACAGGAAGCAAATAGAGCTGAATCCAAACCAGAGCCCAACTGACGTCCTCTTTGTCATGGTTGAAGTGCTCTACCCATCCTCTGAGATACAAACTAGCAGCATTGAAGAAGTATGGACCTCCATCCAATACCCTGTTCTTGTCCTCCAAGCAGTTAAAAATGGATGTAAGGTAATGTGTCCTTTTAGGCTCCATTTTGCTGCGATCCAACCTCGCAGTGCCTTTTGAATCAGCCAGATTCCTATGAACTTGCCTATTAGTGCATGATCCCTCATATATTGTATTTGTGCATTGATCCTATGGCTGAGAGATTCTACCTTCGGCCTTTCTATTGCCACTGGTTTGCATGTGGTCGATCTCACTCTAGATTGTTCTTTTTAACCCTTTTTTCCCACCTGCGGGTTCGGATGCATGCGATCCCCATTTTGGACCTTGTTCTTCTGAATTTCTTCATCGTTGATTGGGGGAGGCCCTTTGTCCTCCCCCAGAGGGGGATTCATAGTACCTTAAGCTACTTTGAAGGATTTGAAATGGCGTGATGCTGATGAATCTGGCAAGTCTGGAGTGGTCTGGTTAGGTCTGTCGTGACAAAGAACTCAGAAACCCTAGCGAGCGAGTTCACTCTCTGCCCCTCAATCTCAAAAAAAAAAAGGACATGTCAATATTAATTCATATTAAAATATTTTATTTCAACTCATGTTGAATATTTTGTTATATATAAGGTTAACATATTTTCTTTTAACATCTTTTTTCATGTATAGAGATATATGATATTGATATCAACATAAATAAGTTGACATGGATATTCAAGTAGTTTATTTAAATATGATGTTAAAATATTTTTGAAAAGTGTAAGGTTAAAACATAATACTCACAATATTCTTACTACTAATTACTTTATGTACATAGAATATTCATTTTTATTTTTTATTATAGCTCACTTCCTTTTTTCTATTTAGAGCATATTTTGTTCTTATTTTAAGAGGGATGCAAGTTGAATCCACGTTGAACATGGGCCAAATTAAACATCTCTTCATATCGGGTTGTACAATGAGTCTCTCAACTCAATGATTGATATTATAATGAAAATAATGACATTATGATGATAATGAAAATAGTAACATTATAATCACAATAATCTAGTTTAGAGCATCAAATTTTTGAAATGTGAGTTTTTAATATATAAATTTGGAAAAGAAAATCTCTTATTTTATACATAATTAATTATTACACGTTCATTAATATGTGTATGGATATAGTTTACACTAGCACAACCGATTTTATTAATGTGGTTGATAGACATTAATCAATGTTACTTTTATACATCGATTGTTGTATATAAAAGGTGGAAAATGATGCAAGTCGATGTATATCAACCTTATTAATAAATGTTATTGTGCTAGTTGATGGTCGGTGCATTTGGAGTAGATTCATTGACCATGGTTAAAGAGGGTTCATGAATTTGATCATAATATTAATGTTAATATGTTAATATTAACATTAGCCTCAGTATGTTAATATATTAATATTAACATTAATATTAACTTGTTAATATGATTTAAAAGGTTAATGTTAATTTTATTTTTCATATATGTATTATAATGTTAATAATATGTTACTATATTAATGTTAACATTAATATTAATTATAACATTTAATATGTTAATGCGATTTCACATTTAAAATATTAATGTTATTTTTTTAATATAAGTATTATATAATATTAATATTAATAATAATTAAAAAAAAATTGTTTACTCTCATAAATTATCATCGGAAATAGTTGAAATTACACTGATGTTAATATTACATTATATTATGTCATAAAGGTGGTATAAAAAATTAAGTGTGTGTGAAGTGGATTTGTTTGATTTTAATTGATATTAGTTAATATTAATATATAATATTAATATTTATTTACATACCGTTAATAATATAATAGTTGTAGTAGTAATAATATTATTGTTCTTATATTATTAGTAATTTTTTTTACTATTAATAATAATGTTATTATTATTCTTATTATTAAACATTTTTAAATCTTGATTGTCACCAAAGGAAGACCTTAGTTGGCTAAGGTCGATAATCTTTGACTTTGGTTAACTATGCTCGACTATAATTGAATATAGTTGAGTTACATTCACTAGGAACAACTATGAGTGAACAAGGTTGACTATTGTTAATTATGGTAAACATAGGGTTGACCAACTTTGATCATGGTCATATATTTAAAAATTGACAATAAATGGTGACCTTGTTTGACTACGTTTGACTAATGAGATTGTCTATGTTTGATTACTAACACTAATCAATAATATTAATAGGTGGTTCTGGTTAACCAAAGAGTGCTAAATATCATATTCAAACATAGTTGAACTTAGTTAATCACATTATTAAATGTGGTTGAATAATTTTATAATGTCACAATGCAACTTTGGATAAATTGCAATGTAGTGTATTATTGAAACAATGATTGTCACATACCTATAATGTGTGTCCTAGTGTGACATCAGATGAATTTTTGTACAGTCATTATGATGTCACAATATCATTATTATATTGATTAGTCAACTTTAATTATATTAATAATATTATTATTAAGCATTTTTAAATCTTGAGTTTCACTAACCAATGATGACCTTAGCTGGCTAAGGTTGAAAATGCTTGAGTTTGGCTAACCATGGTTGCCTATAATTTAATAAGGTTGACCTATGTTGATTGGGGGAAGCTATGAGTGCACAATGTTGAGTATGGTTAAATATGGTAAACAGAGGGTTGATCAAGATTGATCATGGTGAATTATTTAAATAATCACTATAAAGGTTGACTACAGTTGACTTTGTTGAAAGTTGTGCTTGAGTAATTTTGTAACGTCACAGTGTGACATTGGATAAATTTCAACCTAATGTAACATTGCAACAACGATTATCACATTGCGAAAATGTTTTTCACAATCCGATGTTGCATAGATTTCTCTACCATTCCAACATCACAACATGTTTTATTATGAATATTAACCAATAATATTAATAACCCATGATGTTTAACCAAAGTTGAATATTGTTGACTGTCAAACATAGCTGAAGATAGTCAACCGCATTAGTAAATGCAATTAACTAAATTCGTAGTTTCATAGCGTGATGTTGGACATATTTCGTTACCATTCCAATGTCGCAACATGTTTAATTATTAATATAAAGAAATAAAATCAATAGGGAATCTTCGAGTGAAGTTAAAGATTGTTCACTATCAAACATAGTCAAATATAATAGAACATAGTTAACCACATTACTAAATATCGTTGACTAATTTTATAATGTAATGTAACATTGCAACAATGTTTATAACATTATGATGTTGAATAGAATTTTGTACCATTCAAACTTCACAATATTATCATTAGTATTATTAGTGAATTTTATAAATATTACTATTACAAAATTAAAATACATCTATTACATTCAAAAAAATAAATCCAAAATTAAAACAATTTTAAAAATATCTATACTCAGATGTACACATTGTGTTTGAAGGTCATTGGTTGATATGCAAAGGCAAGATCAGAATGAAGGTAAACATTTTTAAATTATTTAATCTTTGATTACTTTTTTTATTACACTACTCTATGATAAACAATAATGCATACACAAAACCAGGCGCATGTCGCCTTAGCGTATCTATTTGCACCCTTCACATGATCATTTCAGAAATTGACGATAAACCAAACATACAGATCATGCATATCTACATAGCCCATGATATTACGGTAGAGAAACATTTAGTGGAGCGATAAAGAAAGTCGTATGCTCCTGTAAGAGTTATTATTTGTTCCATGTGGATTCATGAGTGGAATTGACAAGATTCAATAATAGTAAACAAAGTGCAACTAAACACACATGGAACCCTCTCTCTTTCCACTCTTCTCATTTTCCTTGAGTTGTTTCCAGCTTGTTGGCTAAACAAGTGATTCTTTCTCAAGGTGGAGATACTTTATTTAAGGAAGGAACTAATTTACATTACATTACTGAAAAAATAAATTAAATTAGCATTTTCACCAAATGTTGCAAAGGAAACGCCATAGGGCATATATTGAGGAACAATCATGACATGGGAATGGGAAAATCTAACATGTACCATGCAGAAGAATACAAAGATGCACAAAACCATATTTAAATTTTTTAAAATGTCAATCTGAATGCTTTTTCACTCATCTAAAGAGAAATTTGATACTAAAACCTTAATAGGACCTTTCATGGGCTCAAGCATAACAAATTAATCAAGACCATACCTTCTTAAGTTGAGCTTGAGCTCATGAAAAACATTTTAACTAAGCTGAGTTAAGATTTTGCAAGAGACTATACAACTAGCTTAATTAATACCTTTCTAGACCAATCCTCCTAGCTTGCAAGCTCAGTAGGAGACATCTCAAATATCAAGTTAAGATGGATCTTGTGTTAATTTCAACAATGGACAATACAAGGCATCACAAATTTTTCCTAGTGTAAATGATGAAAAAGTATTTGAGGTTTGTGCATGGGGCAAATCTTCTACCTAAAACTTTCTATGCGTAAATAAATTGAAAAAATGACTAGTTAAAGGTTCACCAAGCTTTAGATTAAAATTCAATCCCCGACCTTTTAGGGATAACTTTAACAAGGTTAACTATGTTGTTCAATGTAGAAGCTAGAAATTCTAGATGCACTGAGAAGTGTAACCTGCTAATCAAGTGTTTGAAACTTGTGTAAATTGCATATAACAAAAATAATATAGTGAAGTAAATAAATATACAAGATGTTGTCACTTTGAACAAAGGACCTTTCCTAGGCTCAAGCATAACCAAGTAATCAAGACCATACCTTCTTAAGTTGAGCTTGAGCTCATGAAAAGCATTTTAACTAAGCTGAGTTAAGATTTTGCAAGAGACTATATAGCTAGTTTAGTTAAGACCTTTCTATAGCAATCCTCCTAGCTTGCAAGCTTAGTAGGACACATCTCAAATCTTAAGTTAAGATGGATCTTGTGTTAATTTCAACAATGGACAATACAAGGCATTACAATTTTTCCCTAGTGTAAATGATGAAAAAGTGTTTCAAATTTGTGCATAGGGTAAATATTCTACCTAAAACTTTCTATGCATAAATAAATTGAAAAAATGACTAGTTAAATGTTCAACAAGCTTTACATTAAAATTCAATCACTGACGTTTTAGGGATAGCTTTAACAAGGTTAACTATGTTGTTAAATGCACAAGCCAGAAATTCTAGATGTGCTAAGAAGTGTAACCTGCTAATCAAGTGTTTGAAACTTGTGTAAATTGCATACAACAAAAATAATACAATGAACTAAATAAATATACAAGATCGTGTCACTTTGAACAAAGGACCTTTCATGGGCTCAAGCATCATCAAGTAATCAAGACCATACCTTCTTAAGTTGAGCTTGAGCTCATGAAAAGCATTTTAACTAAGCTGAGTTAACATTTTGCAAGAGACTGTATAGCTAGCTTAGTTAAGACTTTTCTAGAGTAATCCTTCTAGCTTGCAAGCTCAGTAGGACACATCTCAAATCTTGAGTTAAGATGGATCTTTTGTTAATTTCAACAATGGAAAATAGAAGGCATTGCAAATTTTTCCTAGTGTAAATGATGAAAAAGTGTTTCAGGTTTGTGCACGAGGCAAATCTTCCACCTAAAACTTTCTATATGTAAATAAATTGAAAAAATAACGAGTTAAAGGTTCATTAAGCTTTACATTAAAATTCAATCCCTAACCTTTTAGGGATAGCTTTAACAAGCTTAACCATGTTGTTCAATCTACAAGCCAAAAATTCTACATGTGCTGAGAAGTGCAGCCTCCTAATCAAGTGTTTGAAACTTGTGTAAATTGCATACAACAAAAATAATACAGTGAGGTAAATAAATATACAGGATGGTGTCACTTTGAACAAATGACATTTCCCGGGCTCAAGCATAACCAAGTAATCAAGACCATACCTTCTTAATTTGAGCTTGAGCTCATGAAAAGGATTTTAACTAGGCTGAGTTAAGATTTTGCAAGAGACTGTATAGCTAGCTTAGTTAAGACCTTTCTAGGCCAATCCTCCTAGCTTGCAAGCTTAGTAGGACACATCTCAAATCTTGAGTTAAGATGGATCTTGTGTTAATTTCAATAGTGGACAATAGAAGGCATTGCAAATTTTTCCTAGTGTAAATGATGAGAAAGTGTTTTAGGTCTGTGCACGGGGCAAATCTTCTACCTAAAACTTTCTACGCATAAATAAATTGAAAAAATGACTAGTTAGAAGTTCAGCAAGCTTTACATTAAAATTCAATCCCTGACCATTTAGGGATAGCTTTAACAATGTTAACTGTGTTGTTCAATGTACAAACCATAAATTCTAGATGTGCTGAGAAGTGTAACCTGCTAATCAAGTGTTTGAAACTTGTGTAAATTGCATAGAACAAAAATAATATAGTGAAGTAAATAAATATATAGGATGGTGTCACCTTGAACAAAGCACCTTTCCTTGGCTCAAGCATAACCAAGTAATCAAGACCATACCTTCTTAAGTTGAGCTTCAGCTCATGAAAATAATTTTAACTAATCCGAGTTAAGCTTTTGCAAGAGATTTTTAGCTCTCTTAGAAGACCTTTCTAGACCAATCCTCCTAGCTTGCAAGCTCAGTAGGACACATCGCAAATCTTGAGTTAAGATGGATCTTGTGTTAATTTCAACAATGGACAATACAAGGCATTGCAAATTTTTCCTAGTGTAAATGATGAATAAGTGTTTCAGGTTTGTGCACGGGGAAAATCTTCTACCTAAAACTTTCTTTGCGTAAATAAATTGAAAACATGACTAGTTAAATGTTCAACAAGCTTTACATCAAAATTCAATCCCCACCTTTTAAGGATAGCTTTAACAAGTTCAACTATGTTGTTCAATGTAGAAGCCATAAATTCTAGATGTGCTGAGAAGTGTAACCTACTAATCAAGTGTTTGAAAATTGTGTAAATTGCATACAACAAAAATAATACAATGAAGTAAATAAATATACATGATGGTGTCACTTTGAACTAAGCATCGAAAAAGCAGTTGAAAATATATTTTTCATCCTTTTTGAGTTCTGGAAGGCATTATACATAAGAGAAGGATTTGAGCTAATGTCTCAATTTAGATTGGTATATTAGCTTGAAGTGTTTTCATGAGCCTCATGACCAGTACCTCTTGAGAAATTGTTATGGCTCTTGGAACTAACCTTGTCTAAATGGAAGAATTGATGCTACAATTAAAGTGTTGAAGATCACATACTTGGATGAAGATCAGTAAATTTAATACTTAACAAGTATGTGTCATCACCTACAATGATTTTTGAAGTATTCCTGGATCTGAATAATCTCTTGTCATTTTAGAGGAACTCTATTAGTAAAGACCAAGTAAAGGTTTGATTGAAAAATCCTGTGTCAAAGACTTGTATCATAAATCTCTTTGGAGTTGTTCATGTGTAGCATTTATCGAAGAATGAAATACATTAGAGGTTCGTGTCAATGTTCTAGAAACATTTACGTACAAATCGTATGCAATTATAAAGAGATCCTTAAATAATCATTTAAGGATAATTATTGACGCGTAGCATAAAAAGCCAGATGTTGGAGAAGGCTTATGTGAGGACCCATTTTACAGCCTAAACTACAACTACAACATCAACAGACCACTGACAAGGACATCAAGATGAACCCACTTAAGTTTCTGACCTCAGTTTGTAGTTTCCATTGATTAGGCTTCCCAATCTGTAAGCTTGTTTGCATTGAATCTATATATATATATATTTATATATATATTATATATATTATTATATATATATATATTTATATATTAATTAATTATTATATTTATTATATATATAATTATTATTTATTTATATATTATTGCTGAAACTTCAGTGCCAAAAGAGCATCTAATGCATGAACCTGCTTTGGTCCTACATCTCATATTTGAGTTTTGAATGCCTAATAAAAACAACCCCTTTTCAATAGGAGACATTTTTAATAAATAGGCTTCACTATGTTTCGTTCGGCCTAGTTTATTTGTCCCCGCAATTGGTGCAAAAAAATTTCCTAAATCTCTTTTTACATTAGTTAGGTTGCTCTTCATATGATCTCCTATTTGAGTTGTTCCAATTATGACATTTTTGTCTTGTGGAAAAGGCTGGGCCATACTCATGATTTGTGTTAAGATACATCATACTAGATGAAATCCGAGCTCTAAATAGATATGAATTAGACATGCCATTCATAATCTCATGTATCATAGTTATCCTAATGCATATGTTAGAGATACTAAGAATTCCCCTGTTCTATATAGAAATGACGCTCATCTTTACAATATGCCTATGTTTGAGGTCAATGATGCCCTGCCACATTTCTGCTTTTGGGCCTCACCATTTGGAATTAGCAACCCATACACAGATATATATATAATAATTATATATATATATATATATATAAGATACACTAAAAAAGTTTCTTTTAGTAATGGATTAAAAAGAGTCCCAACATCTTATGCCTCAGTATTATTTACACGAAGGTTGAAAATGATGCCCTCAAACATGATTGCATAAGGCATAAATGCCTTAGGTCTAACAATAGAAGGTTGAAGGACTTCTAAAATTACCTTAGAAAATCATAGTCAATACAAAAGCAAGCTCATATTTTGATATATACCCCTTTTGTGAGAAGAAAGTAGTAATGGAACTTACCTTGTGCACAAATTTATGATTGTACTTATGGTTTTAAAACATTCCACAATAAAATCTATATACTACAATGATCTTTGAAGGTCTAGAACAGATTTCATTAATTTCATAAGGAACTGAGATGGTGTCACTATGAACAAAGCATCCAAATTTAAAGAAGTTGAAAATATATTTTTTATACTTGTTTAGTTTTGGAAGGAAGTATACATAAGAGAAGGGTTTGAGCTAATCTCTCAGTTTAGATCGATATCTTAGCTTGTGTTTTCATGAACCTCATGACCAACACCTCTGATTAAGTTCATCTATATCTTAGCTAATCCCAAAAAGGTGACCTTTTGATAAGTCCATGAGGTTGTTGGTTAGCTTACATATGGCCACTAGTGATTGGTGGTGATATGGACCCAATTAATATGGCCAAATATATTTAATGAACTTCAGGATGTTCAGTGCCCGTAAAAGACTGCCTACGTCCATTAGATTTTTGTTGGGTGGCGAGGGAGGAGCGAAGAGAGTTTGGAGGCTCGTGAGGTCTTCTTTATCATGAAAAAATTATAAAATAATAAGACATGCTATGTGCAATTATTATTTAGGAAATTTAAGAGTTCAAAGATGGTATCAGGGAGGATTATACAGTAAAATTTATATATTCCATCACCAGAATATGGCTGAGCTTAAATTGTGCAATTTGAAAATGCAAGGCATTAAAGAGGCAGTAGCAACTGCATGAGTTGTATAGCAATTTTATCAAATACTATGATCCAGTACATTGTGAACAATGATCAAGTGTAGCATTTTGGAGTCACTCAAAAATAAGGCAAATAATTAGAATTCTAGTAAATGTTAAAATTACGGGATGTTTTAGTAAAGTCTAAATGATGTGTAATTCAATCAAACATAATGCAGTCATTTCTCAATCAACAATGTCTTTATTCCTAAAATAGCCTATGATTTACAATTGATGAAAACTTCCCTTGCATCATTATTCAAAGCTAGAAAACCCAATTCCACAGAGCTGAGAAGGTAAATAACCTAATCATACATCAGTCTCATCTCCATACAAGCTTTTCAAGGAAGTATAAGTACAATGTCTAAATTCACCTTTTGATTTGGTGTCATAAGTTCACTGCTGATTATGGACGGGTAGCAAAAAAAACCAGATGTTGGAGAAAGCTTATGTGAGGACCCATTTTACAGCCTAAACTACAACTACAACATCACCAGACCAATAACAAGGATATCAGGACGAACCCATTCAAGTTTCTGACCTTAGTTTATAGTCTTTGTTCTTTAGATTTTACTAGCAGTTGTTGCAAATGCACAAGCTTACACTTGTCACTCACAATTTCTTCTTGCAATATAGATTTATAGATTTATGTCTTACCTAGGCCTCAAACTTCTTTTGCATTACCTTCTCTCTATCAAGAGCTTCTTGACAAGTTGTTGCAAATTCTAAAGCACTTAGTTTTGCAACCTTCATCTCATGCCTTACCAGTGTATTTTCTTCTTCCAGCTTGAGGACTGCAACCTTGGCAAGTGCTACGTACCCACTGGATTTACATAATGCATTCTCCATTTCATAAAGTTTCTTCATGGTACTTTCCTCAAGAGACTGTTTTTCCTTTTTAAGGTGGACAACTTCTTCCTTCTCTTTCTTGAGGCCATTTAATTTAGCTTTGTCTTTACGCAATCTTAGAGCTTCCTGTATTACCCTTTCTTGGGCCCATTCAATCCATTCTTGTAGCAGTGTTCCTAGTTATGTAACATGATGGAACATTTTCACAAGCATCTCATCCTTTCTATCCTGGGAGGCATTTCCTGCAAAACTATGATCTAATGAAACAATATCATAATCAGAATTAGCGACACTTGTGGAATCATTAAAAACTTCTACAAAACCATCTCCAGCTGAAGCCAATGATAAAGAAAGTTTTGTACTAGCAGCTGCAAAGCTGGAGGCATTGTCTATTGTCTTAGGATCAATCCTACAACTTCTATTTGATAATTACTATTCTACTGACTGATTAGGCTTCTGAATCATTAAGATTGTCTGCCTCACCTGCACGCCATGCATTTTCTAAATCTCCCTATCCAACGTTATCATCAGTTTTCTTTGACAATGCATTCATAAAATTAGCCTGTATAGGGGATATTTGAAATCCACACACTTCAACTTTCAAGGAATCAGATATGAACAAAATGAAGAAATAGAGATGGGATCACCATTGTCATCAGTGTCCACTAATATATACATCAAGTACTTTGAAAAGAAGGTCCCTTCCAACTTTATTTCTCAAATAGGTTTCATTTGGGCCAAATGCATCGACGTAATTCAGGTAGTCATTTCTTAATCAACAATGTCTTTATTCCTAAAATAACCTACAATCTACAATTCATGAAAAATTCCCTTCCCTTGCCTCATTATTCAGAGCTAGAAAACCCAATTCCACATACAGAGCTGAGAAGAAAAATAACCTAACCATGCATTAGTCTCATCTCCATACAATATTTTAAAGGAAGTAGAAGTACAATGTCTAAATTCACCTCTTGATTTGGTGTCATAAGTTCACTACTGATTATTGACGTGTAGCATAAAAAACCAAATGTTGGAGAAGGATTATGTGAGGACGCATTTTATAGCCTAAACTACAACTACAACGTTAACAGACCAGTGACAAGGCTATCAAGATGAACCCATTCAAGTTTCTGACCTCAGTTAGTAGTTTCTGTTCTTTAACTTTTATTAGTAACTACTGCAAATGTACAAGCTTATGCTTCTCACTGACAAGTTCTTCTTGCCATATAGCTTTCTGTCTTACCTAGGCCTCAAACTTCTTTTGCATTCCCTTCTCTCTATTAAGAGATTATTGACAAGCTGTTGCATATTGCAAAGAACTTAGTTTTGCAACCTTCATCTCATGCCTTACCAGTGTATTTTCTTCTTTCAAATTCCGGACTGTAGCAGTGGAAAGTTCTACCTACCCACTGGCTTTACATAATACATTCTCCATTTCATAAAGTTTCTTTATGGTACTTTCCTCAAGAGACTGTTTTTCCTTTTTAAGGGAGACAACTTCTTCCTTCTCTTGCTCGAGGGCTTTTAATTCAGCTTTGTCTTTACTTAGTCTGTGAACTGCCTGCTTGGTTTATATTTTAATCATTAATGCCTTCATATCCAGCTAAAAAGCCAAAATGAACGTCTAGTGGAACTTAACTTGTGCACAAACTAATGATTGTAGTTCTCGTTTTAAAACGTTTCACAATAAAATCTATATACTACAATGATCTTTGAAGGTCTAGAACAGATTTCTTTAATTTTATAAGGAACCAAGACAATGTCACTTTGAACAAAGCATCCAAAAAGAAGTTGAAAATATATTTTTCATCCTCTTTGAGTTCTAGAAGGAATTATACATAAGAGAAGGGTTTGAGCTAATGTATCAGTTTAGATTGATATCTTAGCTTGAAGTTCTTTTATGAACCTCATGACAAGTACCTCTCATTAAGTTCATCTATATCATAGCTAATCCCAACAAGGTGACTCTGTGATAAGTCCATGAGGCTGTTGGTTAGATTCCATATGGAACCTAGTGATTGGTTGTGATATGGACCCAATCGACATGGTAAACTATATCTAATGCATTTCAGGTGGTTCAGGGCATGTAAAAGACTACCTACATCCATTAAATGTTTGTTATGTGGCGGGGAGAGGAGTGAAGACAATTTGGAGGCTTATGATGTCTTCTTTATCATGAAAATTTATAAAATGATAAGACATGCTATTTTGCAATTATTATCTAGGAAATTTAAGAGGTCAAAGATGGTAGCACGGAGGATTGTACAATAACATTTATATAATCGATCACGAGAATATAGTTGAGCTTAAATGGTGCAATTTTCAAATGCAAGGAATTAAAGAGGCAGTAGGAGGTGCATCAGTTGTGAAGCAAGCTTATCAAAGACTATGGTCCAACACACTATGAACCATGATCAGGTGTAGCATTTTGGAGTCACTCCAAAATAAGGAAAAGCATCATAATTTTAATAAATGTTAAAATTACTGGATGTTTTAGTAAAGTCTCAATGACATGTAATTCAATCAAACATAACACAGCCATTTCTCAATCAATAATGTATTTATTCCTAAAATAACCTACAATCTACAATTCATGAAAAATTCCCTTGCCTCATTATTCAAAATCTAGGAAACCGAATTCCACATATAGAGCTGAGAAGGAAAATAACCTAATCATGCATCAATCTCATATCCAAACAATATTTTCAAGGAAGTAGAAGTACAATGTCTAAATTCACCTCTTGATTTGGTGTCATAAGTTCACTGTTGATTATTGACGTGTAGCATAAAAAACCATATGTTGGAGAAGACTTATGTGAGGACCCATTTTATAGCGTAAACTAAAACTACAACATCAGGAGACCAGTGACAAGGATATCAAGACGAACACATTCTGACCTCAGTTTTTAGTTTCCATTCTTTAATTTTTACTACCAGCTGCTACAAATGTACAAGCTTACGCTTCTCACTAACAAGTTAGGCCTCAAACTTCTTTCACATTCCATTCTTTCTATCAAGAGCTTCTTGAATTGCTCCACTACCTCAACTACACACCATGAATTTTCTAAAGCTTTATGTCCAACATTATCATCGATTTTCTTTGATAATGCATTCATAACATCAACCTGTACAGGGTCAGGAAGCTTCTCCCAATCTATAGCCAACACATCCTTGAGTGCAATCTTAACATCAAGGTCTTTTACTTGGGGTAATGCACTTATGCCTCAATTAAATGATCGTATATGAGTTTTGACAACAAACAAGGAAGTAGAAGTACAATGTCTAAATTCACCTCTCCATTTGGTGTCATATGATCACTACTGATTATTGATATGTAGCATAAAAAACCATATGATGGAGAAGACTTATGTGAGGACCCATTTTACAACGTAAACTAAAACTACAACATCAAGAGACCAGTCACAAGGATATCAAGATGAACCCATTCAAGTTTCTGACCTCAGTTTGTAGTTTCCATTTTTTAACTTTTACTACCAGTTGCCACAAATGTACAAGCTTATGCTTCTCACTGACAAGTTAGGCCTCAAACTTCTTTTTCATTCCATTCTTTCTATCAAGAGCTTCTTGAATTGCTCCACTACCTCAGCTGCACACCATGCATTTTCTAAAGCTTCATGTCCAACATTATCATTAGTTTTCTTTGATAATGCATTCATAACATCAACCTCTATAGGGCCAGGAAGCTTCTCCCAATCTATAGCCAACAAATCCTTGAGTGTATTCATAACATCAAGATCTATTACTTGTGGTAATGCACTTATGTCTCAACTAAATGATCGTATAGGAGTTTTGACAACAAATGGAAGCCTACATTTTGTGGTTGCATAATTTTATAAGTTCATTCGCAATTGTTTCTAAATTTGATCCGAGTAGTCAGAAATTAGAGTTAGCTAAATTCCATCTAGTCAAAAAAATTAACCTGAATAATTGATCAAAAGGGTCATTTCCTTCAAAGACCTCATTTGAAACAACAGAAACCAACCTCGCTTGTTTTCCCAATCATTTAATCTAGCTCCATTCTCAAGTATTTCAAAACTCCAGAGAACTGCTTCACTGCCTTAGCTGTAAACCATGCATTTTCTAAAGCTTCATGTCCAACATTATCATCGGTTTTCTTTTACAATGTATTCATACCATCAACTTATACAGGGTCAGGAAGCTTCTCCCAATCTGTAGCCAACACATCCTTGAGTGCATTATTAACATCAAGGTCTGTTAGTTGGGGTAATGCACTTATGTCTGAACTGAATGATCGTATAGGAGTTTTGACCACAAATGGAAGCATGCATTTTGTGGTTGCATAATTTTATAAGTTCATTCACAATTGTTTCTAAAGTTGATCCGAGCAGTCAGAAATTATAGTTAGCTAAATTCCATACTGTAAAAAACATTAACCTCAATAACTCATCAGAAGGGTCATCTCCTTCAAAGCCCTCAAGGTTACAGTACTAGAAACTCAACATGCAGAGAAAAAGAACCCATAATGATTAATGCAGAAGAAAACCCTCTTCTAGCTTAGCAAACTCCAACCACCCGGAAGGGAAAGCAATGCAAGTTTTTTTTTCAAAATAGGTTCAGAAACCATCTTGGAGTGACAGGGGTTGGCAATTTGGCAAGTTCTCCTAACTCAAATCTAATGAGAGGATTGTTGAACCTTCTTTGAAGAATTTTGGAGCCTGCCAGAGATAAATGAATGCAATGAATCCTTGTTCAGTGTTGTAGAAGTTGCAAACCTTCGCACATAAGGAAATGATATGGCATGAATGAAGGATTCGACTTTGCTTACCCTGGATCCTCAAAGTGAAGTTGAAAGCCCTGTCGAAATCACAACAATCTTGGTTGTTTTTCTAGGTCACCAAGACCAGAGAATGTTGTGAAAACCCTGGAGACTGGTGATTTTAACCTCACTATTAGGGTTTTTTGGGTCTTAACTATCAATCCAAGGGCCTTAAAATTTCCAATCGTCTAACATCTGATCGAATTGTGTAGATAATGACACGGTAGCAGTTGGGGGAGTTGATTTCAAAGGGGAACGCCTTACGGCATAATTAAATTAATAGCAAAATGTAATGAAAAAATGTTTATGGCCTTGCAAAAAAACTTATTCTTTACCTTTGGAATCTTTATGGAAAATTCATGATTCATGCTCTACTGCGAATTGGAAAAGAAGGGAGGATATGATGATTCAGTTGATGCTTATATAGGATGATCTTTCATCGAAAATAAGAGTTACATTTTACACAATTTGTTTTTTTAATTAATATTTCTCGAGGTGGAGATACTCTATTTAAGGAAGGAACTAATTTACATTACATTAATGAAATTAAATTAATAGTGAAATGTAATGAAAAATGTTTATTGCCTTGCAGAAAACTTATTCTTTACCTTTGGAATCTTTGTGGAAAATTCATGATTCATATTCCGCTACGAATTAGTAAATAAGGGAGGATATGATGATTCATTTGATGCTTATTTAGGATGATCTCTCCTCGAAAATAAAAGTTACATTTTATACATTTTTTTAAAATTAATGTAAAACATTATCAAAATTAAGGGATAAAGAGAGAAAAGAAAAACATAAGTATTTTACGATTTAAATGATACTCGATATCTAAAGAATATAGAGCACTAATGATTCAAGACTTACAAATAATGGAAAGTGAAAAAGTGGAGCTTCTCAATATTCAAAATTATAGCTAAATAGATTACATTCTAAACATCAATAATATATGACTAAAGTAGAACTTGATGCCTATGGAGTAGAACTAGAGTATAGCTAAATCGATTACATTGTAAACATAAATAATATATGACTCAGGTAGAACTTGATACCTATGGAGTAGAACTAGAGTAAATCTCAACTATGTATGACTCCTAGCACACAATAGAATTGAATGTGATGACAACTAGATGACAGTGACATTAATCTTTCAACATCCCCTCCTAATCTCAAATGTTACAAGTGGAAGCACTTATAATCCCTAATTTCTCTCTTTGAAATTGAAATACATTATATCCTACTTTCTTTGTGAAAATATATGCAAGATGATCTCTGGAACAACAAAAAGAAAGTACTACGTCCCCATCATTGACAAGATCACAGATGAAATGAAAACATGTGTCAATGTGCTTCCTCTTTCTCTAGAAAACATAATTTTTTTTATAAATAAATTGTTGACCTATTATCATAGTAAATTGGAGTTTTCTCCTTCTAAATATTTGAAATATATTTCAATAATATTCTCAACCACACTCCTCAAAAAGATGCTAAATTTGATACTACATATTTTCCTTTGCACAAGAAATTGAAACAATTGAGTCTTTCTTGGATTCCAATGAAATTGGATTGGTTTTGAGATGAAAAACATACCATGAGGTGTTTTTTCTATCATCTAAACTCCTTGCATAATCAATGTCTATATAACCTCAAAGTGAAAAAATTTTAGAATGTGTATAGAACAAACCAAAGTCTATTGTCCCTCCAATATACTTGAATATCATTTTGAAACCTTCCAATGAGAAATCTTAGGTGACTTCATAAACCCGGAGACAAAATTTGTTAAAAACATAATATTAGGTCTAGTTGAAGTGAGATATAACAAACTATGAGCTAGACTTTTATACAATGTGGGATCAAATTGAGTGCTACATCTCCTTTATTCATTTTTGTGCCTTGATCAATTGGTGTATTTGCACTTTTGCAATTGGTCACTCTGAAGTTTTGGATGATGTTAATGTCATATTTTTTTTGAAATCAAGATTGTCGTTACACCAAATCATGCAGGTTTTCGTAAACGAACACATCACTAGAGTTAATAGATCCACCGAGGGAGTTAAGCCATGTCGTGAAACATAATGTGAGTGATGGATTATCCAATTTGCGACAATCTCCTCCCAACGCAAGCAGGCTGTGATTCAAACTCAAGACCTTTAGCTTTCATACCATGGAAAGAATTGAAGAGAAAAAAATGATGGAGAAGAGGATATCTCTTCTCAGTATTATGAGTCAATTAAATAATATTACATTGGAAACATGAGAAATAAATTACTAGAGTGAAACTTGACTAAACTTGACTAAGTGAAACTAAACTACGATAATTGGATCGATAGTTTTGACACTTAATAGGTGGTTGGAATTAGAATTCTCCAACAATAACCCCTCCTAATTATATTTAGATACTAAAATAATAATACATATAGGCCCTTATGAAGGGCATTCTAGGGAATGAAAAATTGAGGACACATAATGAGGGCATACATATATAGAAGATACGACCTTTTGAAGGGAAATTAAAGCACATAACAAGGACTATATTACCTACTTAGGAGCATTAGACAGAGATAATCTTGAAGCTTGGAAATTTTGGTTACACCCTCCCCTCCTCTAATTGCTACATTATCACCAATGCTAATTTCTTCCTGCTCCCTCGAGGCACATTATCGCGTCATCCGTGAGCAAGCTCAACTGTAGTCTCCTCTTCATGTAAAACTTCATCCCCAAATTGTTCTGTAAGCATGTCATTTACCTTTTCGATTCCACGAGATATGGTGTCCTCAAACATGGGAAACCCTACCTTGCCATCCTCCTGGTCTCCTTTCTTGATACCTAATTCATCAAATTAAAATTGACCTACTCTATTAATTATAATATTAAAGCTATTCCCCCAATTATCATTAGGGTTTCTCTAATATTTATTTTTCAAATTTAATTCAATATTATTATGAATGATTCTCATATTAATGATACTATTTGTTATTTAATTAGATATTTTCCACTTTAAATTTAAAAGGTATTATAATTATAAAAAGATTACTTTGGAGTGTTAATATTTTTTTATTTCCTACATCCATAGGATTTCCTTTGTACTCCAAAGATATTTTGAATAACTCCATTGCAATAATTTTCATGCTAATATAATATACATTGATATTTGTTGCAATAACATTATTGTTTGGTCTATCATATTTCTATTTACATGTATTATCAAAGTTAGAAAATATCATTTATAACACTTGTATTCAATAGGTTCTTTCAATCTATTAGACTAAAGCGTTGCAGGGAAAAAGGGATATTTCCAACATAGTATGAACTTACATGTATTATCAGAGTTAGAAAATATCATTTGTATTATCATAGTTAGAAAATATTGTTTATATCACTTGTATTCAATAGGTTCTTTCAATCTATTAGACTAAAGTGTTGGAGGGAAAAAGGGATATTTCCAACATAGCATGAACACTTGGAACCTTAGCGACAACGATTCATGCATACAACTCCAATACCAGCTCTCGTTGCATATGTCATCCATCTAGAACATTGATTAGATCAATGGTAATACCATATACACTACAATTATGGGTCGACATATCAATGTGGGATTATTATATTTCAGTCCTCGCGATCTATGGTCCACATTGCACCCATCACATGGAACTCACATGGATTACGGTTATGTTCAAATTTTAGTGGTCGCAATGAGCATTTATGATCCAAATGTGTGCTTATGTTAGGGCTTGGCCAAAAAAATATCCTCCAAAGGTTGCACACATTTAATATTTCACTTCATTCATGCACCACTTTGCATGTTGGTAAGGGATGCCACCAAGGTTTTTTCATGCATCTACAATGTTTTCTAGCCCGCAAATCATAATTTTACCACTAGCGTTATTGTGGAGAAGAAGTTCACCCCCTCATTATCAAGGTATCTTCTCCTTCTAGAATTAATTTAGGTTGACCATTCCTTTTGAAGTTTCATGGTTTTCGCGTTGGAAAATTGCTCTGTTGCTTTAGTTACTAATGGTTTTTGTTATGGCTGAAGGAGAGGTGTATTCCACTTATGCCTTTGGAATCTATGTTTCCTCAGCTTTATGAGTCATTAAAATGTTTGAAACTTAGAGTTTCACGTGTGTATAAATCAGTACTATAGTTTCTACAATTATTTTATGGTAGTTTTTATTTGCTTTTGTAAAACCCTACCTCCTTTGTCTCTCATGATCTAAAAGGAGAATTGGCGCTTCTCATTTTCAGATGGCACATGTCTAGTGAATAGGTAATACTCGCTACACTTTGATATATCTTTCACTTTGTTGTACAATAGGGTAGGGTTTTTCGACACTTTTATAAATTGAGGTCTTTTGTTTACAAGTTTTTCATGTAAGTGAATGCATTATTCTTTTACACTTTCCATAATTTGCCAATTTTGCGGGAACTTGGCATATGATTTGATTCATGGGTATTTATATAATTGAGGTGAAATTTGCATGTAAACCCTTAGGTACCCAATTGGATTTGTTTCATTCTAGTCTAATTGACTCAAAGCTCTACCTTTGTCCACTACCTCCAAAAATTTTATCTTATAATGTGACCTTTATTTGTGTTTGGAGGTTACTTGGGAGATTTTTTCCATAATGTGCATAGTTACACCTAACCATGCCTCTTGTAACTCATTGCATTATTTGGGTTTTTTGTAATTGGCATACTATTGGTTGACATTAAATTTTAACTGTCACCCTTTTTCTCTTTAGAAGGAAAATCGAAGTGTTTGGGGATAACCGTGTGGCCTTATTACAGGTAATGTGGATTTCGTCTGATTCCATTTGTATTAACTCATCTCTAATTCTGTTCCCTTTTCACTCAGGACTAATTAAGCTATGATGTTTGTCCTCCAAGTAACCTTAAAGAAATTTGTGAAAGTTGGAAATAATTAATTCCTGCTTGTCTATGGTTGTAATTTCCCATTTGAGGAGTTTGTTCCTATATAATAGGGATTTAGTTTTCTCTAGTTTAGTGTGTGGTTGAGAGAATCTCTCAACCACACCAGTGTACGTCCAAGATAGAATTCCTATCTTGAGACTATTAATTGTATAAACATGTATGTAATTTCCCTTATTCAAATTAATTAGAATATATTATTGATTGTGTAATTTTATCTTGATATCAGAGCCTGTGAGGGCCTGGCCCCTCTTGGGCTATGCCCATCCTGGGCTGAGGAAAATAATTGAGTGTATAATTTCATTATTTGTTTGTCCATCATCGATTATATAGCGTGGAGCTTGTTGGCTGAGCGGTGGACTATGGCAGAGCTCGGAAGGGATGGACCCAGTTGCCCGTCGACTTTCTAGCATCAACCGAGTCCATGGCAATGGAACATGTACAGGTAGAGGCATTAGACATTTGGAAAGGGGCGAGGCCGAGGATCGATCCTTGGACATGGGCGCCATTGGCAATCACTCGATGGGCGCCTTCTTATGTGCTGGTGGTGCGACTCTGGGAGATGAACAGAAGTCTGGTCAGGACTTCTCGTGACAGTGACGAAGATCGAGGAGAAGAAAGAGGGGCCTCGCATGCCAAGAAAATCTACGTGGGCATGAGGACTATTTATCATTCCGGTGCTTTGGATTGTAAGATAGTTCTTGAATTCGTTTGCTTGAATCTTTTCGTAGGGCCCGAGTTCGAATTCCATGGCAGCGACTCTGCATATGGCTGGTTCGATTCCGAGGTTTTGCGTGAATCTCAGTGCTGATCAACGAGGCGGAGCAGGAGCCTCGATCACGATCGCGCCCTCTTCCATATTTGGGGACAGAGTATCACCTCATGTGAAGAAGGGATTTCTTGCAGATAAATTTGTCGGGGATTATGGCAGCAGGAGATCGGATACAAGGAAAATAAGCGGAGAGGCGTTCTCCATGCTCATAGATGTTCCCAAGGAAATGCAGACTCTGCAAGTGCGCGTGGATCTAACCACTGAACCAAAGGAGTGAATCCCCTTCTCTTATCAGACATTATCAGACATGGCGTATTTGTGCTGGCCACTTATGAAACTTTTGATGGGGAGCTTCAGTCTAAGTATTATGGGAGCTGCAAATATGGTCGGAAGAATTTACTTTCTCAGCTGGGAATGAAGAATTGCGGTTATGAAGTTACAAAATATCTTTCCGTGGTAACACGGCACATTGACGTGCCTGATTTCTTGAATAATGAGGCGGACTTCATGTGGAGAATAATCCTCATGTTCAGAGACTTCCTTCAGGGCACAGTGATGGGATTTTGAAGTTCTCACAGACTTCAAGCTTCCAGATCATTTTAGTTGATTTAACTGCCTTGAATGGGAATTTAATTATTTAGCATTTGAAAAACAATTTCAAAGCTTGATCACACTTTTTGAGCAATTTTCCCATTTATGGCTATTGAAACTGTTAGCTACTGCTGCAGTGGGTATGCATTTTTCATGGTTGGCATTTCACAGGCCAAATATGTCGTACCGTGCTTGCTACAATGCTCCATATTTGCTCAAACAGTCTCCAAATGAAGAAGGTTACTTCAAGTTCATTCAATTGCCTTCAAATTTTGTAAAGTAATCCCGGTATCGCTGCTTTAGTTAAAGGGAGGTCCAAACAGTTTAATCTTGGTCTCCCTATGTTTAAATTTCCTTTTTTAGAATATAGAGATTGTAAATCTGTCCAAACAGTTTAATATTGGCAGATCCTTAGATAGGTAGAGAAACAGAAGAGCCCAACAACTTAATCTGGGCTCTGGAAGAAATCAGGGTAGTATGTAGATAGGAAAGCATCAAAAGCAAAATGTATGATGGGTTTGCAAGTCTAAGTGTACCCCCAGAAAAAAGAAGAAAAAATGTTAGGCAGGTAGGCTGGGTAGGTAGTTCTGAGGCTGTTGAATTGCTGACCAGTTCCAAGTGTTCAGGCATCATATCATGCAGAACATAATCAGCAAAGATTTGTAAGCAAAAGGCTCAAAGAGGTATAACTGACTCCCCTTCTCTCTTTTCCCCAATCATTAACTAACATCCACAAAAGAGGTCAAGATCTGCTTAACACCTCTTAAGTTCATCATCTCCATAAACACTGGCTTGAGTAAAGATCTAGTTTACTCAAAGTTGTTCCATCTCTTCTCCCGAAGTATGGTCCTACCCCCTGTAACAGCTTAAGTTCTCCCGAACTTGGCGCTTTCTTGCCATCTCCATATTAACCACTAACATTATTATTTAGCTCCCTATTCTTCCCGTCCCCTTATTAATATTAAGTAAAATTCCCTTATGTAATATCCCTCCCCCTGGTTGAAAAATAACCATAGCAACTCCCGAGAATTGTTTTGTTTATCAGAAACTAAGCAAGAACCCCGACCTCCAAAACCACTTTCCAGATACTTTGGACTCCTTCCAAAGTATAAAATTCCCCCGAAGTAGTCGGACCCCTTCCGAAACCTCAAAAGCCCTTCACACCCACTTACTCACCTTTTCTCCTCAACGATGTTTTCGCGTCGCAACCTCGCCCTCTCACATTCATGCAAAACATTGCCGATCCATCCCCCGCCGATGCGATATCGCAAAATCGGCGATCGGCAATTGCAAACGCAGAGTGTCCAATCCATTCACCTCTCCGTCTCCGCCGATGCGATATCACGATATCGAATATCGGCAGTCGCAAGCGCCAAATGCCCGACCCAATGATCCCCCTCTTTCCCCGCTGACGCGATATCGCGATATCGCATCGGAGTCTCTTCACCATAGTCCATCTAGCACCTCACCACGTCGTGCTGTACCAGGGACCCACAGCTGACGTCATCCACCGTACAGCCAATGCCATGCTTACGTCAGCAACCAGAAAAGCCGAAAAAAAGCTTCGCGCAGGGAGAAAAGTCGCACTTCGGAGCTCCAGATCAAGAAACAGAGGCAGTTTCTGATGCACGAATAGGGCGAAGCGCTATTCATGCATCGCTACGGAAAATTGGCCATTTCGAGGAATTTTCAGGGAATCTTCTGATTGCCGAGCCCACTGCGCACCGAAAGAACCCGAAAATCGCCCAATCGTACGAAAGGATCTGGTTTGAGGACATTAGTAGATTAGTCACAGAGTTTAAAGTGTATCAGATCAAATCAGCAGGCATCAAGCGTGTCAAAGAGTATCAGTCGACGGTGGAAATCATCAATGTAGCGGCAAAGTGTATCAGAGAATATCTTGAGTAGTGGCCCGAAGCAAGAGAAAATTGAATATCTTCCTGCGGATTCACAGAAGGAGAACGAAACTACTTGTAGTTCTCAAATCATAATAATTGCACATTCAATTCGCACCAAAGCCGAACTGCAGCCCCAAAGCACATTCACTCCAGCAGCACCACATCTGGTCCCCAAGGGCCACCTCATCACCTATTCCGATCCAGCTGCCCCCAGTGCAGCCAAAAAGATTTACTTGCATTTATTTACAGTAGCATTTAGATTTATGAAGAGTTCTAAGCAAACCTGTCAAGGTCACTTGTAATGATGTCTTTCCGATATTTTGTTTATAAATACCACCCTAAGCGATATTGTGAAGAGTTGGTTGGTTGGTAGTAGTTGTTGGTCAGTTTTCTTTCCAGCATTTTCTCTGAGCAAAGACTTGCACTGTAACTGTCATATTTTTCCATAATCAAAGATTGTTGAAAGCATGGATTGTGAAACAACTTGCTGTTTTCTCTTGGCCAAGGAATGATCATGGAATTCCTGTGTATCTGCATGATCCAATAAGTGTTCTTCTACCCTGTTTATTTTATGTTTTTATCACCTTTCCGCCTTTCTAAATTGCAGGAAAAAAAAATAGCTTAAGATTTGTTTCATTACACCTTAAGTTCAATTTCTGCATTTTTCAATGTTTTCTTTAGAAACAGTTATGAGCTTGTATTCTTAAATGATCTGGTTTACCGTGTTTCTTTCACATATGAGTGCATGTCTTTGGAATTCTTAACTGCTCTGGGATCCCACTCATCCACTTCTCCTCTTTGTCAGCATGATGAAATGATTCTCTTTTGCCTTTCATCCCTGATGCTCATTTCGTACTTTCAGCAGCCCGAATATTGTATCCTATGTGGCTATCCCGCTCCGTATCCCATTGTGACCAAGAAAACGCTCGCATGCCTCAATCTGTGGCTCCATGCCCAATGGTTCGAAACTTATAACACCTTACTGTGTCTCTTTATTCGAGAATCCTACCTTCCTTACAATCACAGTCAACATTCGCTTGAAGTCAGAAAGCTAGCCTAAAATCATCAACTAAGGTTGAATCTGAACGAGAGAGCCCTCTCTGATTGCAGGTGGGCTAGAACCTGCAATTAGAAGATTGGTTTGTGGTTACCTCAGCCGCATCCCTACTAGGAGCCTAGGGACAACCTGAGCAATAACAGAACCCGCATATAGGTTACTCTCTGTTATGTCGCAAGTGCAATGAAGCATCTAATCTTTGTTGGATGCATGTGACTGGTAACCGCTACCTATTTCTTTTTACCAGTCTTTGTTACATCAGTGAATGCATCCAATGATTACTAGTTGAACGAGAAGTAGGCAAAGTATAAAATTCCCTCGAAGTAGTCGGACCCCTTCCGAAACCTCAAAATCCCTTCACACCCACTTACTCACCTTTGCTCCTCAAAGCCGTTTTTCCGTCGCAACCTCGCCCTCTCACATTCATGCAAAACATTACCCATCCGTCCCCCGCCGATGCGATATCGTGAAATCGGCGATCGGCGATCACAAACGCCGAGTGTCCAATCCATTCACCACTCTGTCTTCACCGATGCGATATCACGATATCGCATATCGGCAGTCGCAAGCGCCAAATTCCCAACCCAATGATCCCCCTCTTTTCCCGCCGACGCGATATCGCGATATTGCATCGGAGTCTCTTCACCACAGTCCATCTAGCACCTCACCACATCGCGCTGTACCAGGGACCCACAGCTGACGTCATCCACCATACAGCCGACGCCATGCTTACGTCAACAGCCAGAAAAGCCGAAAAAAAGCTTCGCGCAGGGCGAAAAGTCGCAGTTCAGAGCTCCAGATCAAGAAACAGAGGCAGTTTCCGATGCGCAAAGCGCTATTCGCGCATCACTACGGAAAATAGGCCATTTCTAGGAATCTTTAGGGAATCTTCTGATTGCCGAGCCCACTGCGCGCCGAAAGAGCCCGAAGATCGCCCAATCGTGCGAAAGGATCCAGTTTGAAGACAGTAACAGATTAGTCACAGAGTTTAAAGTGTATCAGATCAAATCAGCAAGCATCAAGCGTGTCAAAGAGTATCAGTCGACGACGGAAATCATCAATGTAGTGGCAAAGTGTATCAGAGAATATCTTGAGCAGCGGCCCGAAGCAAGAAAAATTGAATTTCTTAGCGATTCACAGAAGGAGAGCGAAACTACTTGAACTCTCATCATAAATAATTGCACATTCAATTCGCACCAAAGCCGAACTGCAGCCCCGAAGCACATTCACTCCAGCAGCACCGCATCTGGTCCCCAAGGGCCACCTCATCACCTGTTCCGATCGAGCTGCCCCCAGCGCAGCCAAAAATATTTACTTGCATTTATTTCCAGCAACATTTAGATTTCTGAAGAGTTCTAAGCAGACCTATCAAGGTCACTTGTAATGATGTCTTTCCGATATTTTGTTTATAAATACCACCCTAAGCGATATTGTGAAGGGTTGGTTGCTTGGTATTAGTTGTTGGTCAGTTTTCTTTCCAGCATTTTCTCTAAGAAAAGACTCACACTGTAACTGTCATATTTTTCCATAATCAAAGATTGCTGAAAGCATGGATTGTGAAACAACTTGCTGTTTTCTCTTGGCCAAGGAATGATCACGGAATTCCTGTGTCTCTGCATGATCCAATAAGTGTTTTCCTTCCCTGTCTATTTTATGTTTTATCACCTTTCCGCCTTTCTAAATTGCAGGAAAAAAGAATAGCTTAAGATTTGTTTCATTACACCTTAAGTTCAATTTCTGCACTTTTTGATGTTTTCTTCAGAAATGGTTATGAGCTTGTATTCTTAAATGATCTGTTTTACCCCATTTCTTTCACATATGAGTGCATGTCTTTGGAATTCTTAACTACTCTGGGATCCCACTCATCCACCTCTCCTCTTTGTCAGCATGATGAAATGATTCTCTTTTGACTTTCATCCCTGATGCTCATTCTGCACTTTCAGCAGACCGAGTATTGTATCCTGTGTGGCTATCCCACTCTGTATCCCCTTGTGACCAAGAAAATGCTCGCACGCCTCAATATGTGACTCCATGCCCAATGGTTCGAAACTTATAACACCTTACAGTGCCTCTTTACTCAAGAATCCTACCTTCCTTCCAATCATAGTCAACATTCCCTTGAAGTCAGAAAGCTAGCCTAAAATCATCAACTAAGGTTGAATCTAGATCAACTGAGGTTGAATCTAAA